>CM021106.1:562376535-562412745 GCA_007115665.2 Sequoiadendron giganteum
GAGAGAGTGGGAGAGAGTGGGAGAAGGGGAGAGTGGGAGACAAAGAGGGAGGGAGAGAGGGTGAGAGTGGGATAAAGATAGAGTGGGAGAGAGTGGGAGAAGGTGATAAGGGGAGAGTGGGAGAAAGAGAGAGTGGGAGGGAGAGAGGGGGAGAGTGGGAGAAAGAAAGAGTCAGAGGGAGAGAGGAGGAGAATGGGAGAAAGTGAGAGGGTTGAGGGAATAGGGTTGAGATATATACCCTCAGCCCTCAACCCTTAAACCCTAATCCCTCAACCCCTATTCCCTCTTAATCCCTCAACCCTCAAACCTTAAACCCTAATCCCTATACCCCTATACCCTCTCAATCCATGAACCTTGAACATTGAACCCTTCAACCCTAATCCCTCTACCACTATACCCTCTTAATCCTTGCACCCTCAACCCTTAAACCCTAATCCCTCTGCCCCTATACCCTCTTAATCCTTGAACCCTCAACCCTTAAACCCTAATCCTTCAAACCCTATACCCTCTTAATCCCTGCACCCTACACCCTCAACCCTTAAACCATAATCCCTCAACCCCTATACCCTCTTAATCCCTCAACCCTCAACCCTCAATACTTAAACCCTAATCCCTCTGCCCCTATACCCTCTTAATCCTTGAACCCTCAACCCTCAACCCTCAACCCCTAAACCCTAATCCCTCTACCCCTATACCTTCTTAATCCTTGAACGCTCAATCCTCAACCCTTAACCCTTAAACCCTAATCCCTCAACCCCTATACCCTCTTAATCCCTCAACCCTCAAACCTCAACCCTTAAACCCTAATCCCTCAACCCCTATACCCTCTCAATCTCTCAAACCTCAACCCTCAACCCTCAACCCTTCAACCCTAATCCCTCTACCCCTATACCCTATTAATCCTTGAACCCTCAACCCTAATCAATATACTCCTATACCCTCTTAATCCCTCAACCCTCAACCCTTAAAACATAATCCCTGAACCCCTATACCCTCTTAATCCCTCAAACCTCAACCCTCAACCCTTCAACCCTAATCCCTCTACCCCTATACCCTCTTAATCCTTGAACCCTCAACCCTCAACCCTTAAAATCTAATCCCTAAACCCCTATACCCTCTTAATCCCTGAACCCTAAACCTTGAACCCTTCAACCCTAATCCCTCTACCCCTATACCCTCTTAATCCTTGAACCCTCAACCCTCAACCCTTAAACCCTAATCTCTCAACCCTTATACCCTCTTAATCCCTGAACCCTGAACCCTAAACCTTTCAACCCTAATCCATCTACCCCTATACCCTCTTAATCCTTGAACCCTCAACCCTTAAACCCTAATCCCTCAACCCCTATACCCTCTTAATCCCTCAACCCTCAACCCTTAAACCCTAATCCCTCAACCCCTATACCCTCTTAATCCCTGAAACCTCAACCCTCAAATATTCAACCCTAATTCCTCTACCCCTATACCCTCTTAATCCTTGAACCCTCAACCCTCAACCCTTAAACCCTAATCCCTCAACCCCTATACCCTCTTAATCCCTAAACCTTGAACCTTGAACCCTTCAACCCTAATCCCTCTACCCCTATACCCTCTTAATCCTTGAACCCTCAACCCTCAACCCTTTAACCCTAGTCCCTCAACTCCTATACCCTCTTAGTACCTCAACCCTCAACCCTCAACCCTTCAACCCTTCAACCCTAATCCCTCTAGCCCTATACCCTCTTAATCCTTGAACCCTCAACCCTTAAACCCTAATCGCTCTACCCCTCTACCCTCTTAATCCTTGAACCCTCAACCCTCAACCCTTAAACTCTAATCCCTCAACCCCTATACCCTCTTAATCCCTCAACCCTCAACCCTTAAACTTTAATCCCTCAACCCCTATACCCTTTGAATCCCTAAACCATCAACCCTTAAACCCTAATCCCTCAACCCCTATAACATCTACCATATAACCTATTAATCCCCCATTCCAAAACCCTAAACCCTTAAACCCTAACCCGTAAACCCTCTACCCTCTACCATCAATCCTCTACCCTCTACCCTCTACCCTAATCCCCCAACCCTTAAACCCACTTAGTAAACTCTCCACCCTAATCCTTCAACCCTCTTGACTCTTAAAACCTCAACCCTTAAACCCTTAAACACTCAACCCTAAACCCTCGACCCTTAACCCTAACCCCTTAAACCCTAAACTATTAAACCCTCTACCCTCTACTGTCTACCCTCAACCCAATACTTTCTACCCTAAACCCTAATCCCTCAACCCTTATACCATGAAATCCAATAAAAGTATCTACCCTAATCCCTAAACCCTCAACCCTTAATCTCTCAACCCCTATAACCTCTACCCTATATATTGGACCCTCAACCCTAATCCCTCGACCCTATACCTTAAACCCTCAATTTTCAACCCTCAACCCTTAAACCCTCTACCCTTTACCCTATAAATTAAATGCTAAACCCTCAATTCTCAACCCTCAACTCTTAATCCCTCAACCCTCAATCCTTAAACCCTAAACTCTCTACCCCTTACATTGGACCCTGAACCTAATCCTTCAACCATATACCCTCAAACCTATACCCTAAACCCTCTACTCTCAACCAAGTAAACCCTTAACCCTAAACCCTTACCCCAAACCATTCAACCCTTAAACCTTCTACCCTATACCCTCAACCCTCAAACCTTAAACCCTAATACCCTAGAAACCATCAACCCTATAGGTCCTCCACCCTAATCCCTCAACCCTATACCCTCAACCCCTATCACTTTCACTCTATCTATACATATCACCTCTCCCTCCTTCCCTCCCTCCTACCCTCTCTAATTGTCTCTATCTACCGTCTCCCCCTTTCTGTGTACCTCTCGTTCAATCAATCCCTACCACCCTCTCTCACTCCCTCTATCCATCTCTCTTTATGTCCCTCCCATTCCGTCCCACGCTCTCCCACTACCTCTCTCTCCATCTCTCTCATGTATCTCCTTCCCACCCCCTCTCTCTCAGGTCTCTCCCTTTGGCAACCTACCTAGGTAACTCTCTCTTTTTCTCTCTCCCCTCTCTCTATCTATCCCTCCAACCCTACCTAGATAAGTCCCTCTCACTCCACCCCCCTCTTTCTCTACCTCTATTAGGTCACTCCTTCCCACACCCTCTCCCTCTCTCAGGTCTCTCACTCACACTCCCTCTCTCTCACACTCCCTCCCTCTCACACTCCATCTTGCTCACACTCCCTCTCACTACCTATATCTCAAGTCTCTCCCTCTCACCCCCCTCACACTCTCAAGTGTCTCCCTTTGGCACCCTACCTACATAAATCTCTCTTTCTCTCCCTCTCTCTGCCTCCCCTCCTCTCTCCTCAATTCTCTCTCTCCCACCCCCCCTCTCTCTCTCCCCCTCCCTCTATCCCTCCCACCCTACCTAGCTAAGTCCCCCTCACTCCAACCCCTTCTCTCACACTCCCTCTCTCTTAAACTCTCACTTCCACCCTCTCTCCATCTCTATATACTCTCTCTCTCTCTAAATTCTCCCTCCATCTAAAGACATACATAAATGCATACATAAAAGCATAATACATATGGACATATAATCTTACATCCATACAAGCATACATACATACATGACATACATGTACATACAAAAATATAAATATATCAAGATATATTCAATATATTGGAATTTAACGTAAAGGAAGACATAAAGCGAGTGCGTTATAACATGCTCATGTTATGTCCTAGTTGACATGTTCCCCGCAGAAGCAAAAACCATGTGAAAAGTGAGATATAACGCGAGCGCCTTATAATGCGAGCGTCTTATAATGCGCTCATGTTATATCTTGCTTTGGGAATTCCCGAGCCTTAGGCTTGGTATTTGCCTTGGAATGCCAACCCAAAGGCTTGGAGGGCATTCCCAACGACCAGAGATGTGTTTTTAAAAAATCCACCATATTTCTCATAATCGAGTTCGTGCTCACCATTAGGATTGCACATGGTTCAATATCGAAAAAATCGAACAGATGGGTAATGTCGGGTTAACTCTTAGCTATCCAACGATGTAATTTTTTTAACTTTCTGAAAATGTTAAGTCTTTCATCCATAATTTATTTTATCTGTATGTCTTTTTTTTGCCAAAAAATAGTGTTTGGTATTTTTTTCGTTATAAATTAACCGTTCATCAATTTTTCAAATAAATTACATTTTTAGAAATTAGACTCCATTCTACAAAATTAAAAAATAAAAATTAAAAAAATCAATTAGTTTCCAAAATTTGTAGGGGTAGCATGGCCAAAATTCTATTTTTAGGAAATGTCCACTTCGCAAATTAGTAAAAAATCAAATATTCATTAAAAAATTATTAGAAAAATCGTGCATCAACTACATACTGTTAGCTAACTTTTGACCATTGCAATTTTAAAGATACTAAAAAAAATGTTCACCGTACGAGGGTCGTACAAATGTTGCTATGTTATGTTTTTCTAACAAAAACAACACCAATTTGTGTGCATCCCTCGTTTGAACCCCTTAACCTCAACCATTTTAAAAATAAATTAGTAGTTTAGAAAGTATACTCGGAGCACTTGAATCCTTCTTTTTGTTCCATCTCAAAATTTTGAGTCTAAGTATCCTCAATTTCACATCCAAGATCAGTATTTCTTGATTTCAGAAAAACACTGTCCACTTAAGTCCCCTTATTGGGAACCATCTTGGTGCACTTACCCTTTACAACTTTTCACTTCAAATGATCTTCAAGTCTTCAACCTAAACTTGCAAACAAAAATACATAAGAGAAGAAAAACTTGTTGATTTGTTAGTAAATAGGGGTTTACCTTGGTCAAACCCCTTTTTGGTAATTAAACCTTGGAGTGCAATAGAATAATGAAGGGAAGTGATGAATGAACAAAGTGATATGTTGTAACTCACCAAACCCTTGTTATGAAACCTGAAAACTTGTGTGAAGTGGCTAGCTTGGATGGAGATCTTGAATTGAGTGAATACTTGATAGATCTTGACTTGAATTGTTTGCTTGAATCAAAACCCTACATCACAAATGTTAGCTCAAAAACACACATGATGCAAGAATATATTTTACTTGATGATGGCTCCAAATTCTTGATGAATTTATCTTGAATGCTCTTGGATGTTCTCTCGATCACAAATTTGCTATAATGCATGAATACTCAAGTTTCTAGTATGAAAATGAGTGAAATAACCTTGTACTTATACTTATCCATGCTTAATATCTCAAAATTATAGGACAAAAGGCCAACATATGAAATCATTAATTAAAGGAGGCTAAATCTTGCCAAGATTTGAAATTAAATCTCAAAAATAACTTAAGGGGGACTAAGACGCCCTAGGTGGCGTCTTAGTCCCGAGGCTTGAAACTCAGGGAATAGACTCCAAAAGGGGCACCTTTTAAGATTCTTTTCCAAAGAGGGTCCTAATACTTCTGGAGGAAAAAGACATCTTAGGTGTTGTCTTATTCCCAATCCAAAAATCAAGGACACAATCAAAATCATTAAATTATCATTTATCCTTTGATGTTTGTTGGGATTAGCCATAAAAGATATAATTTGTTAGGCTTGTGGATTCAAAATAAGACCAACTAAGGCATAAATAAGGATAGATAAAGCAAGGTAGGCCCAACAAGTGTGAAAATGCAAGGGTATGCATTTTCCTACACTACACAAGGAAAACCCCTTTCTACTAACTAAACAATAATTTTCCCTTTCATTAGTGTGTGATTTGTAGATCTAGGTTGAAGACACATTGAAGAGAAAGATTGGAGAAAGGTTATCAAAGTTGCAAATTTATTGAATTTGTCAACTTGTTTAGAAGATCACTAAAAGCCATCTATGGAGCAAAATTCCATAATTCAGATCTAGAAATCAGGTTGAGAAGATAGAACAAAGATTAAAGAGCAGATTCAGGTCTTGACTCTTTGAAAAAGCCAAGTAGGATTGATACACCACTTCTAGCATATGAGTCCCAGTCTAGTGATTTTTTTGATTTTTAGGTGTTCTAGACTCATCTCTGCTAGATGTTTGTTCATGCCCCAAAACCCTAATATGGAATTAAATCACCTAGCCTGGTGTATGAGTCCCAATTTGCATTAAATTTATCTTTTTCAGCATTTCAAATCCTCATCCAAGCTTCTACAGGTTTCCAAGTGCCTCTCTTTGCTCCTCCAGTTTTCTATTCTATTTTGCATTCATTTCGAGGTCATTTAATGAATTTTTGCATATCATTAGGTTTTGAGATTAGTTCTTGCATTTTGTTAGTCTTTCCAAGCCCTAGCTTGGTGGTGAGCCCCTCTTTAGTCTCTAAACATACCCTAGGAAATTCCTATTCCAAATCTCTTTCCCCTTGACATCCTTAGATTGAGATCTCTAGGGTTTCCTTGAGTGAAACAAGAGTGTGAAAGAGGAACCCTATCTACCCAAATATAGAGATCCCCCATCCTATTTTTTAGTTGTTTCAGATCTTATAGTCCAACCTTTTGATATGCATGTTTTTCGATCTCTCAAAGTGGCTCCCAAATATATCTCTCACAAATAAATTTTATCCTAACATGTGTCCGAAAGGAATATTTTAGTAATACCCATGCTAAGAAAAAATATAACTTTAATACTAGGATTCTTAGATTTGTTGGAGCCTGAAACCTAAATTATTGAATTTTATGGACCCAATGTATTAAATAAAATTTGGTTGATAAATTCACATTATTGAAAAAGTAAACTACCACATGTCTAAGTCATCTTAATAGTCAAATTAATGAACCAAATCAATTAATAAAATTCACATGACATGTCTTGAATGACTTAATGGTTAAATGCCTAAATAAGGATCATGATTCTATCTTATACAATTTTAACCATTGCATCATTATTTCAAGTGTCTTAACCTTTATTATCTATCATCAAGGGCCATTACTAAGTAATACAAACAATTTCCACCTCATTTTCATTAGTTTCATGTTATCTTTCTAGGAGGCTAATATAAAATGGTTAGTCTTGATATGGTTTGATGAATTATCTTGAATACAATGATGAGCTGTAAAATATCACGACAAGTTATTATTTTTAAAGTTCTTAGGCAAGTAGTTTAGATATAAGAATATGTTTTAAATAGTTTAGTTTTTGGTAAGTCCATTTCGGTGTTACATGTTATTCCCTAATCATCAACACAAAGTAGATTTTTGGGAAAAAAATATTGTAGAAGTTCACAATGTATAGGTTTATTTTTATAGCTTTTAGACTTTATCTTCATGAAAGGTCAAATCAATAGTCGTAGAGTTCAATTTAACATATTCATAATCACTCTAACAAATTCCAAGAGCAACTCATTTCAAATTTCATCATTCTACTTTCAATACATAGAAGAAACCATAATTTTAGTTTTTGGTTCAAAAGCTATGATAAAAAATCATACAATTATCATTCAACCATCATAATTAATTAAGTCCATTTATTTTTATTGTTTTTAGATTAACAAATTATGTTACATAATCTATCATAATTCTTAATCAAGTTAATTGAAGTATTCATAAAATACTTTTTTTGGTAAAGGAATTGTTTTCATTTCCTTATTCTCTACACCATTATATTTGTATATAAAAAATTATTTGTTCAAATATTTTTCTAAGATTTTAAAATATTCTTGCTAAAATTAAATTTTAATTAAATTTATAAAAAATAATTTAATATATTAAAAAATATCAAAATAGTGAATATATTATTCAAAATATGAATGTAATGAAAATAATTGTAATATACTAATTATTTATTTTAATTAAATAAACACAATTAATAAAGTGCAAATTAAATTAGATAAAAATACCTAGGAAAGGTATTTGTAATAATAACACATAAATTAAATGAGAGTGTTAGATCTACTTAGTTGTAAACTTATTTTCCAGCTATAGAAAAATTAATATACTCAATTTTATGAAGGTCTCGAGATCCAAATTGGCATAAAAAATGATGAATGCCAATTTGGAGTGTCTCATGTTTGATGCCAACTTTTGTGGATTTAATATGGCATGCATAATTAATCTATGTTGTGTGAGATTGAACTAATAAGATGTGCACCTAAGAATGAGTTTTCCTTTACCTCTAGATATTTGAATTTATCAAATTAGTATGTATAGACATCATTTTAGGAGTTTTTCATCTTAATAGATAAACACATTCTTGTACTTCAAATTGCTTTCACAATCCCAAATAATGGCAATGAATGATACCCAATCTAACATTCATTGGATTGTAAGTAGTATACATGTAGATGCGACCCTTTAGAAATTGAAGTATGCGATAATGAACTTCTCTTTTCTTCAGCTTTGAGCTAATTAGACATTAAATATCTTTAAATATCACAAAATAGCAAGCATGCCACATAAACATAGGTTAGTTAACACATAATGACTAGTGGAGCAAGGAAAAAGAGATGGAGTTTGAATATTAAGATTTGAACTCCAAGGTCATTCCTATAAAGAGAACAACTCAAAAATAAATTTTAAGTTAAATGATAAGTTTGAGTTAAGAAATGAATATATAGAAGTAAGTGTGAATGGGCGTCCAAGAGTAATGAATAAAATTTCAAATGAATAAGAATTTGTGTAAATGAGACTAAATCAAAATGAATAAAAATTAAGAACTCTATTTAAATATCAAATGATTTAATAGACATATAGTCAATATCAATTTTGTATTTTATTCACTTTAAAAAAATAGAAACAATCTTCTTATTTTTACTTATCAAAATTTACAAATGATTGTTGAACCTTATAATTAAAATATAAACAAAACCTAACACAAAAATATACCTCCTACTAATATATTATTACATTCAAACATTCCCAAATTTGTGAATATAATGTAAATGCCTATGCCTTAAATGATTGAGCATGTCAAACTTAACACATCCTAGAATTAATAATATAGTTTTGTTCGTTGTTTGGTTGCAAAGTAGAGGCTGTTTGGCAACCAATATATCTACTCCGCACTATTGAAAATGAGTTATTGAAAACGAATTACTGACATTTTAATTATCCACCGCAAATATGAGTGTACCTACTCCTGTCCTTAATCAAAACTATTAGGAGAAAATAATGCTATAATAAGAACGTGTGCAAAGAAAATAATATTTGGTGAGAAGCATTGCAGACCAAACTTCGTTGGGTGAACTAAAATCCACTCTCTCCAAACATGAGCGTATTGTGGGTCCTAAATTTTCCCTTTAAAGTTCTCAGCCCTTTCCGTTCGATTGCAGAATACCCACAACACTTTGTTTGGATACAGCAACTTCCGAGGCCTCTTCTACTGCACAGCACAGGAAGATTTGTATTCAGTATAAGATTTGTCTTTTTTTTAAGTTCAATGGCGTGATCTCTCTTTCTGCTACTGTGGATCCTGTCATTGAACTTAAAAATAAAACAAATCTTCTACTGAACAGAAATCTCCTATGCTAGCAGTAGCGGAGGCCTCACAAGTTGCTGTATCCAAACAGAGTATTGTGGTTATTCTGGAATCGAATGGAAAGGGCGAGAAACTTCAAAGGGAATACGTAGGACCCAAGATATCCTCCGTGTATTGTTTTTTGAATCGCTTTCTTCTCTCAGTTTACAACAAAGGGTTGCCTAAATTGGTTTAAATAGCTCCTGTACTGGATGGTGTACATGTTCTCCAAGCTCTCATGAATGCACTTTAAGCTGTCGGGAATGGATCTTCACCTTACACAGTTCGATTATTTGAGCTCATCAGAAATAAGTCATAACATGATTGTTTCCTTCCAATGAATGTAATGTTCGACTCTAATTGTTTGTCCTTAAATACATTATGCAACTAAAATTCTGTGCATTTCACCTTTATCTATTAATTATTTAGATATTTTTGCTATGTGCGCTGATAGACATAACTAAGTGCAAGTTCGGAGTGGAATTTGCAGGAGGTAGGGGAGAGCAGTCAAGCTCTGATTTTGGCAGAAGATGTAAGCTCAGCAAGATATTTGTATGGGCAGGACTGTAGGCTGTTTTTGTAAAAGGTTATTCTCAGGAAAAATATTTATCATTGTTTGGCATGGATGAAGTGTCAAATTATTATTGACCATTTGCTCATTGAATTGAGAGATTACAGTGTTGTGGTCTATATAATGGCGGGAAGGGTACTAACTAAGAATAAGCTCTTGCATTTATCAAGAATGTGTTGGATACAACTAACAAAAATAGTTTACAGCTAGTATAGGTAGGTAGTTATTTTATAAAATTCAATGTAATTTCTGAAGATTAATGTCAAAATATTTATATCAATCTAACATAATGGATATATATCAAATCTAATATCAATGAGAATGGGTATCTATTAAACTCTAGTATTTTTAAATGATTTTTGTAAACTTAATTTTTTTAGAAATTTAATGTTTTTAAGAATCAAACTTCTATTTATATGTAATGAATTTTGTAAGGTTTGATTGTCAAGATATTTGTAACTATTATTTTTGATCAAAAATATTTGTTCTATAATAATGGGTGAATGTCTGTTTCAAAGCTATCATGTCCATATAGATTGACAATATTCAATTGACAAGGGTGCTAAATAATGCACACAACTGTTACATATATGAAGCTTGTAATATGAAATCAATTTTGATTTGTAAAATAAATATTTGATTAGCCCTAGAAAGACATTATTAAACTAAAAAGATGGACCCCATATTAAAGTCTTACAAAAGAACAAATTTAAAAAGAAAAAGAAAAATTCCTCCAAACTACTTGCAATATTTAGTACCATCTTCCAAGAAATTATTCTATCCATAGATATAGTAAAAAGGGGGTCACTTTTTCTATTGTCTCCTTGAATCCTTCTTCCATTGTCATGTCAAAGAGTGCCACCCCACTAATAAGAAAAGCCCTTCCTTCTCTTCTTGACTCTAGAAAGAAAAAGATAGCCCCCTCTAATTCTATTATTATAGAGATTGGTGATGAACTAGAGCCTTTTCAAAAGAGCTTAATTGGTGGTGGTTTGGGTGAGAGGAGGTTTGTTAGGTTAGCCTCTGCTAGTCTTTAGAATAAAGGTAATGATAACAAAGGAAATAAGCTAGCCCTTGAGGAAGAGGAATTGGGATCCTCTGCCAAAGAGTTTCTCCTTGATTATGAAGAGAATAGCCTCGATAATAGAAAATAGGAAGAGGAAGAGAAAGAGGTTAGCATGGAGGAAGAAGAGGAACACATTGAGAAGGAGATCTCTGAGGAAAATAATGAAGAGGAAATGGATTTTTTTGATTTGGAGCAAGAGGTGGGTAAGAAAAATATTAAAGTGGAGATGGAGGAAACCGAAAATGAGGAAGAGACTTACTCTAAGCCTTTCTAAATGTGAACCCCAATCCTATACCTACACAAACATGGAAAAAAAACACAATATTAGATCAAATGCAAGTAAGAACAAGGATTCCCCATGAAATCCATCTACAATGCTCAATAATAGAAAAATGAAGAACAAAACATAAAAGATAAATGAAATCCTAATTAACCAATGCAAACTCTTGATCCCATGGGGGAATTGGTGCCAATTATGTGTAGAAATTGGCCCTTTCCCAACTCCTTTGTTGCAATGTTGATGAGTGATCCACTTTGATGAAGATTCAATCAAGCTCTATGATGAAAAATTTGCATAACCTAGCTAAGATCTTGATGAAATGGATGAAACTAGATGTTTCTTGAGGATGAAGTTGAGTATAGTAAGTTTACTGAAGTTGTGGATGCCAATGAAGGAGAAAACCCCTTGAATTTATATGTGAGGTTGAGGAGAGAAGAGGCAAAGTTGAGGAATGTAGGACTAATCCTCAACCAATAGATTCATGCCACTTGTCAAAATGTGAGAGGAGAAAGCTTGAGCACATTTTGGTCTTTGTGCAAAATAAATGCAATTTGAAATTTAAAAAATGTAATTAAATGCATATGGTTGAGAGCTTTGGGGGGAAATTTGTTTGGACAAAAAAGTCAAACAAAGAGAGTTAATGAGGGCATATTCCTTGGGAATATGCTTTGTGAGGAAAATGGAGTTTTAATAAATCAAAATAAATGATTTATTGTGCAAGTGGGAAAAGCTAGAGGATGGGACATGGATTAGGCTTACTTTTAATCATGGATTTGACTAATTAAGCTGATGATTAGGTGATATGACATTTGATTTACATTTTTGGATTTGTTTTAAATCAAATGAGAAGAAAATGAATATTTAGAGTTTTAATTAAACATTTGGGTTTATTTAATTAAATGGAGGAACCTTAGGAGATTAATTAAATAATTTGATTTAATTAATTAAGGAAAAAATGATCAATGATGTTAATTTTGCATGTCTATAGTAAAATATAAAAGACCAAACAAATGAGTTACATAGTTGCTTTTTGAGAGCTAAAGCTAATGGTGATTATGAAAACATGAAGGACATGGTTCCATCTTTGGAAGAGGCTATAGTCAAAGTCACTTCAATTTTTTATGGGATCATGCATTAGGTTATTCTCAACAAGGTTTTTGGTAAAACTAAGATCAAGAAAATCAAGAGGAAAGTGGGAAAAAACCAAGAGGATGCTGCTCAATTGACAACCAATACAAAAAACACTAAGGAGAAAGACTTGAAAGTTGCTTTTGACAAGTTGAAGGCTAATTGGGACTTAATTAGTACTCCTAAAGATTAATTGTTGTCTATTGTGCTTTGTTATCTTTCATTGTTCTTTGTATGTCTTTGGCCTATGTGAGTTTATTTAGTTTGCTTGCTTTTTTATTACTTTACAATATTTTTGAGCATGTGTGCCTCCCTTTTTGCTACTTTAGTTGGTTGAGGCGTGTTGGCCTCTATTTTTTTCTTGTTGTTTTGTTGAACCTATGGGATTAGGGGCTCTTCCTCTGCTTTAATATCAAAAACATGTTAATTGGTTTTTTCAGACATGATTTTTTCATATTTAATCATACTTCAACAATCATTTAAGTCATAGGTGGTTGTTATTTCTTCTTCCAAATAACTTAGAGTTACTAAAAAATCAGAGAATGTGATACAATATATATGAAGTAGCATACTGCTTACACTATTATTATCATATGTCAATTTATACATCTAGTTTATCATTATATTTAATAGCTTGTTACATTTAACCATAATCAAAGATATATGAAAACTCTTCCTACCAAAAAAATATGTAGTTGAATATAACTCGAGTCTAAACCTATATAATTGAGGAAACACAAACATAATATTGTAGAGGTTGAGAAAAATCCATCTTTTTCTCATAATATTAGTCATGCACATGTAATTTGAGATCCTTGCATGTCTCCACTTTTCACATACATGTCTATTAGCACCTTGTGAACTAAAACAAATTTGATATGAAGAAAAAATTAAATAAAGACATTATTTGCATTCACTCACCATACAACATTAATTTGATGAGCTAACCATCATGAAACTTATGTGTAATATGCATACATAGAAACAATATTAAAGGGTAAAAGTAGAAATCCATGACACAATTTTATAAAGGAAACAATTAACATTCATCCACCTTTTAAAATTGAATCACTAAAAAGTGATATATATGTTTTGAATTTTAAAATGATGTAAACTAAAAAAATGTGAATTTTTAGTAAATTTTATGTTTGTAATTGTAGTGTCAAAGAATGGGTCCTCCTTGTGGATTTTAACCTAATGTTGCCTCGATTTAGTGTTGTAATGTGGATAACACCTTCGCATTAGGTCTTGGGCCCTTGTGAACTAATGGAATTTAATGGTGCCTTGCTAAAGTGTTGTGAAGTGTTGTAACTCACTTTCATAGTTTTCTAGGGTTTTATCACATAATTAAACATAATAAACCAATTTTTAATCATAATCGACATTAATATTGCCTTATTTAGAGTGTTCCAAAGTGTTGTAACACACTTTCACAATTTTTTAGGCCTGTCATTAATAATTGGGCTTTCTTATGCTTTAAGTGGCCCTATTTTGCATCCAAAAGCCTCATTTATTACATCATTTCAAGGATAATCCTGACACCAATCATAATTCAGGTGTTTTTGGCTTATGTGGCCTAGATTTAGTGATCTAGGACTCATTCGCCACCTTGGGTGAATGAGTCTCACCTAGATTCTTGGGTCCCAAACCTATTTTTACACCTTTCTAAGCACTTTTAATTTTTGGTCCTATAAATTGATGGCACTCTCAAATTTTCAAAATTTGAGATGCCCATTTCAAATTTTTGCTTCTGCACTTTCAGAAGTGCACTTGATGAATCAATCTGGGGGACCCACTTTGGAGGCGTGTAATTTAAAGCCTGTTGATTGTCATGCAAAACCCATTTGCAGACATTTTCAATAGACATATGTGAACATGTGTGTCAGTTTTCAGCATCCCACGATGAGTTTTGATAGAATTTCAAAAAGTGAAGCTGGAGGGTTTTGACACTCTTATGCTGTTTGTAGACGTTCAAATTTGTGAAACAGCTTCTTGTTTGAGCTTGGATTTCGCAACCAGTTGACTGTCATGTCAAAACGAATGCTGTTCCGTATTCTCCATATCAAGATGATCTCGGCTGTTAGTTTTTAGAGCCTCATGATCTAATTTTCTATTTTTAGCATATCGAAACTGAATGTAGTTTGTTCAATTTCACATCTGCATTCCTGACAGCCTTGTAGAGTGGTCAACTTCCATCATTAATAAATTTTGATCAACAATGTTTCAAAGAAATTCCTTTTGCACACGTGCTCAGGGTACCTTAATGAACTTATGTGTCTGATGGAAGATCGCTAGGAGTTGATTTTCTATTTTTACAAATTGGTAGTTGAATGAGTTTTAATTGGTCCAGAACAACTGTTGTTTCAGAAAAGTTTAATTGGGCAACTTTGTCGATTAATATCCGGTTTCCTTGTGATTGATTTCTCTGAGCCATTTGTTGCACTATACTTTTGGGTCAAATGACTATATGTTTGCACGTTCTCATTGCTCCAGGAGGTCATTTGACCAGTTTCCCAGATTGATTCCTGAGGCAACTTGACCTGTTTTGACCATTTTGCAAAAGTGTCAGAAAACTGATGTTGATGTAGACCCAGTTTGTTTTTCAACTTCAAAAGTATTCAAAAGGCAGTGTTGGACAATTTGATCTCAAAACTTGTTTGAAAATGAAATTCTTTTAGCCAGACCCACATGGGGACCCGACATGCTTTGCATAAGTAAAGGTGAAAATGTTGCAGTTTGCATTGAGCCACTCATCTTTATAATCCCTCAAATTACACTAGTGTGGTGTTGCAAATAATCACTAAATAGTGATATTCTCTGCTCAGGCTACATAAGCATGATGGTGTGGAAAGAAAATAAGAAAGGTGGCGTTTCACTTAAGTGACCATGAGATAAAGTCACAACATTGTTTGATCTTGCTTGGTTATTTGAACATCTACATGATCCTAAATAAGCCAACTCAGTTACACATGCTAATATGGTCAAGTTTCTTGATTATATTTGCTTGGTGAAATGGAATTCTAGACAAATGAGTAGTTTAAGATCAAAAGAAACCATTTTGAACTGCACAAAAATGGATCAATGCAAATGGTTCGTTTGTAGATATACCACTGGAAAATGAATTTATTTTTCTAAATAGTGCAATAAGGAGGAAGGAGCTAAAGGTGTCTCAATACCCCTGCAAAGGCTCATACCTTATTTTGTGGAATGTTGTCACTGTGATGATGAAAGGGAAATGTAATATTGCATAAAATATTGCAAAGTAAGGGCCTACGGGAAGGACCACATGAAAGATGCATGAATTTATTTTAACAAAATCCCAAATAAGTGCAACAACTAGGTAATGCAAATTGAAGAGTGGAGGAGTTCGATTGGGGTTTCTGTGCAGTAAGGATGGAGAGGAGATCTCATTTTGATAAGGGCCAATGTGCTCGATGGAGAGTGTGTGTGTGTTGATACCAAGTTCAGAAAAATCATACACATGGTGAGCCCATGGAGACCAAGCATTGTTTGTTGATGAGGGGGCACCATCAAAGGTTGAAGGGTCACACACAATACATATGTTGAAAAAAATTTAGAAACTATTTTGCAAATGCCAATTGACTGGCCTGCGGCCAGTGTATGGAATGAGGTATGCACACTTGGAGAAGAGGCCCACGCATTGGTTGGGTGGCTCACATGGCAAGAAAGGGTGGATATGGCCAGTGAGTGTGAGGCGTGGCTGGTAGAGAGCTGAGGGAGGCCCACACCATGTGGGGAGCATTGGCAAAGGCTATATACATCCATTAGAGACCAGGTATGGGGCGCAGCCTACAACAAAGTTTGAAGATATGGGAGGTGCGCGCACTGCAAGGAAACAAAGGTGAATGCCAAAGCCTGAGGGAGTGGTGAGGGGCACGACCAACAAGTAAATGCAGTGAGCATAAAGGGAGGAAACCTTGTCGGAGGCTCAAACAAATTTTGCAGAGTGAAAAATGCAAAGGATCTAGGGCTTGAAAGGTAATCAATGACCAAAGGCATGAGGGAACGTGGAGCAATCTCCACCATAGCTCGCGAACCTCGCAGGGGAAAGGTGATGCTATCAAAAATACCCACGAGGTTTGCGAGAGGGAGCCACGTGGGTGGTGGTCCCAGCAAAGGAACTTTCCCGTGGAGGAATTAGGTTAAATATTTAAAATGCTTGCTTGGGGTATTGGGGAAAGCAGGTCTGGTGGGCCCAATAAAATGTAAGTGCAAATGGGTGAAAGATAGAGGCCACGGGAAAATTTTTTAACTTGCCCCATTATATGAGTAAAAGTTTTAAAATGAGGGAATTTTAAAATTGGTGCTAGTAAAATTATGCCCAAGATATTTTAAAGGACTATTTTGACATTTAAGGTTAAATATTTCAAGTCAAATATTTGTGCAATATTTTCATTTGCTCGGGGAGATGACATGAATTGAATATTCACTATGGTAAAGTGTATTTATTTTTGATAAAAGGGTAAAACAGGTTTTATAGGGACCCGAAACCACATAATTTACAAAAAGGAGAAGAGAACACCAAAGGTCCACCAAAAAAATAGCTGCCCAAGAAAAAACCAACAACAATCAGGCAAAAAGGACCAGGAGGGTCAGAAAAGAAAGAACAGTAGAAAGAACACTGAACAACCATTACTTCAGAGACCTAAGGACAGTCTCTGTCTCCGCCTCCATTTCCTACATATCTTTGACCCCCTTTTTGAAGGTTTGAACCATTTTCGGGGTTAAGTGGGCCTTGCGCTTCAAATTGGCATGGGTTCTTCTAGAAATACCTCCATTAGTGTCCTGACTTTTATCTTCAGTATCTTCCAGGTTAACCACCAGAGATCCCTGCTGGGCTTTGTCAAGCTTTTCAGTCATTGCATTAATAATTATAGCATTATGTCTTGCTATATGATTGTTCTGTTCCACAATAGTTCTGATGTTATTCCTTAAGCACTCAACATCAGTATCAGTGTTCCTGTTACTATGTACCACTTCTTTCTTACCCAAATCTGCAATCTTAACACCTATTTCCTCGATCTTACTCTGTAGGGCCCAGTTTTTAATTTTAAGCTCATTGATTTCAGAGAAGGTCCAATCCAAAAGTTTAGAATGGGACTCAGAATTGGTTTTAGCTAGGTTGAGAAAACCAAGGAGGGCTCTTTACCAGTGTTAACAGGGGAGTTGTCGACATTGTGTATGTCCGATAAAGGGTCCACACGGTGCTCATAAATGTTGGTATCAGCTTCCTCCGACTCAGAGGAATCTTCGATGTAAGAGACAAGGCTTTTACCCTGGGTAGTCTTGCCAACAGGGCTGATCTTAGGGGGAGGATAGTTGGGCTCAAACGCAACCCGACTTTTACCCGGTTCCCTGGAAGGGCCAGCATGCAAACTACGGGCTTTTGGGCTCGGGCTAGGGTTAGGAAAATAATCCGAGCCACTGGGCTCAGTATCATCACTATCAACATCAGGGTTGGCTTCCAAGGTAGCAGGGGCATGCACATGCAGATATTCAACAATAAGCCTAATTAACCTAGAATGAAGAATAGAAAATCTTTTGGGATTTTTTTTATTGTCCTCCAAACTTTTCTTTAGAGAGCAGAAGAGATAATAAGGGATATAGACCCTTACCTTGTGGTGGAAATGGTTGAGGAGGGCGAAGTGGTACCCATAGACTTTAGTAAAATGCCCGTCCATCGTGATATACTCCATGATAGCCCGAAGGACCTTTCTCCATATAGATTTTATGGAGTCAACATCAAAGTAACTATTTACAATTTTGACCAAGTTTTGCTTTTCCTTGTCATTTTTGGGAAATCTGATAACAGCTTCATCAGAGTAAGCCCTGTCCCTAAAAAACTTCTTCCCATTAGTGGGTAATCCCGTAACTTTGGCAATTAGATCTTCATTGAGCTCCACATTCCTGCCGAACAGAGTCAAAATACCATCATGCCAATTTTTGGCAAAGAGATTCGTAGCCTCCAGATCAGAACCATGAAGCTTCTCCAGAAAAGGAATAAGACCTCCACTTTTTATCTTGTTCCAAACCTTAGTATTTTTCATGTGGGTTTCATAGCTGTCCGGCTCAGTGCGCTTTCTGTCCCCACCCATATCAGCTGACATAGTGAGGAAGAACCAAACACAATCCTTTCTAAAAATGGCCTCGCCAAATCTAAGCACCCACAAAGCGTGCGGAGTAAACTTGCAAATTACTCCACAGAGCTTGGTTCCATACAATCTAATGATTATGATATGAAAGATCCAACCTGTCCTCATTAAAGGGATAACATGACGCCTTACCATGTGATTTATCATAGTTTAAAAGGGCACAAACTTTAATATTTAGATTGCTATTATTAAGCCAGGTACACACTTCTTTTCTCTTAACTCCTTCATTAGCAAAAAAGTCCGCAACAACATTGGCTTCTCTATAGGCATGTGTTATTTTAACTTTTTCAAAATTGACCAATTTCAATTTAGCTTCATCAATCCATGATTTGATGGTCCACGAGGGAGGAGACTTGCCACAGAGGTAGTCAATTATGTTTTTGGAGTCTCCTTCAAGCCATAAGTTTTTAATATTGAGACTTTGGGCTAAATTTATAATATGGTAAGCACCAGCCGCCTCCGCTAGGTGATTAGTTTGAGAGCCAAGAGGAGAGGCCGTCACACCCATGAAGTTGCCATAGGAATCCCTTATAACTCCTCCACAGCCCGCCGCCCCCGGATTGCCTTTAGTCGCACCATCAAAGTTAGCTTTGATCCACCCATTAGGTGGAAAAGTCCAGCAAACTCCCTCTCTGTCCTTTTTAGCCTTAATAGTAAAGCTAGATAGAATGGGGTTTATGTTCCATTCCTTAGCAACACAAAGATCATAGTTCGAAAACTCTGCATTCAAGGTCTTCCTATCCTTCTGGGCCACGACATTGAAGTTTTCCTTTAGAGATTTGGCAATTTTATCAGAGATATAATCCACAGAGGCTTCTTTGCCCCTAAAAATTCTATTGTTGCATTCTTTCCAGATGCCCCAAGCTATATGAGGGAATGATAGCTCCCAAAAAAATCTAAGTAAAGGATTCCTTGTTGGGGCTTTCCATTGAGAAAAGAGTTCTTCAATGAGCATTGGGAATATCCAAGAGAGGTTCCATAATCTGTTAAAAATTTCCTAGATAGAAGCAGCAAAAGAGCAATGAAGGAATAAATGATTAACAGATTCAACATCCATCTTACAAAGACAACATCTATTTGGGATTTGAAATCCCCGTTTACACAAGTTGTCAATGTAAAGTGTATTTGTTATTCACTTTATAAAAATAGAGTATTATTTTGTTGAAGGTGAAGTGCACGTAAGAATAAAAAAGATATTTTAATAAGGCATATAAAGTGAATTTTATATTCACTTTATTACTTGGGGGCATAAGCAAAGTGAATTTAATATTCATTTTATTCACTTTATGATTGAATATTTTGTGTTGTGCTGAAAAGTGAATTTATTCACTTTATAAACAAGGGTTATTATTTGCTAAAGTATTGCTGCAGCAAATAAAAGACAAAAACAAAATTTTGCACAAGATTGATATTTTCCAGCTGGGTGAATTTGAAGATTCTCCACATGGGCTGATTTTCTATTGCTGGGCAATGATGATAAATTTTGTTTTTGAGGGAATATGTTTGTTGTTGCAGAGGAAGAAGGAGGAAATATTATTTTTAGTTGATCAATGGTAATTGGATCTTCTAGATGGCATCACCAGATCGAATTTAGGGTTGCTCCTTCTTGCCTCTCTTCTTCTATATCTTCAATTTTTCTCTCTTTGTAAAAGGAGATTAGGTTCTAATTTTTTGTATCAGGCTGGGTAGATAGAGAATTGTAATTTCTGAGTCATTGTTTGAGTCTATAAGCTGTAATTTTCTAAATTAATGAGTAAATACATCCAGTTTATGCAATTAACATCATGAAGGTGTTTCCACATTCATGAATGTCATCAGATTGTCTCCATATTTGTACATTTTCAGTCATATAAATTCAATAATACAAATTTTCTTTGAGTTTATCATCTCAGGTTTCATGAGATTGTGTTGTTTGTTCATTGTTCTATTTCAAAGAAATGGTTAAAATGCTTTGAGCAGGTGATTGTGATTTCAAGTGTGCAGATGGGATTTGATATGAAGAATCTGATTGATATCAAGAGAAGGACTGTTGGTGCAAGGCACTAATAGTTGATGCAAAGCATCACCAATTTAAATCCACTGGTTGAAGACTATTTGCTGAGAAATTTTTTTTATGTGTTTGACTCCATGGCCCAAAATTGGCACTGATCTATTTTGTAGTTGTGTGCATCTCATAAACAAAATTAATTGCAAAATAATTTCTAATCTTACTATTTAGTTTGTTGTTTGTCCTGCTTTCCAATAGCTGAGAGAGGGTTGAGTTACTGAGAATTTAGCCAAGTTTGAGGTTGTCAATGCTTCCCTTAGTGTGTTTTCATTGGGAATTATCTGCTTTGTAAAACAATGTCAGTGTATGAGTGAATTAAGTTTGGAGCATTGTTTAGGTTTACCCACCTTGGTCCTGTAGAGCCAAAAGTGTAGGAGATGTTAGTCTTTGACTAAATCTTGTCAGTTGGCCACTAGCCTTTGTGGTTCTTTAATATAGAGGTTGGCTACCTCTTAGAGAATTACAAATCCTAGCTGCGTTGCATTTTAAAACACCAACATACATTATGCCAGATGGGACTCATTCGCCATCTTGGGTGAATGAGTCTTGTGTGGACTAAAATTGAAATTAATTCAAATTCTTGGCAGTATTTCTCCCTCTTATATTTGATGTCGGCTTGTAGTGTTGTAATTTTGAGAATTCTTGCATAATTGAGTATAAATACAAGGTTCTTTCACTCATTTTACACCTAAGCAATCTAACAAGCAATCAAGTGATCCAAGAATTTTGTGAGAGCATTCATAATTTAGCGAATTGAGTTCACAAGAGCATTCAAGCATTCACAAGGGCACTCAAGTGTCTTCAAGGGCAGATTCTTCATTAACTATTTCAGCAATTCAAGATCCATCAAGCATATCAAGCATCAAGCATGTTACTGAGCTAGTGTTGTGATGTAGCATTGACAATCCAAGACCAAGCATTGTTATATTCCTATTTTCAAAGATCATGATCTACATCCTTCATGGCCATTTCATGTTGAGTTGTATATTTATAGACGTCATCATTCAAGGTATCATTTTTTGTGTTCCATGTTTATTGTCCTTGTTTCATTGTTTCATCATTTGGTTTAATTACCTAAATGGGGTTTTGACCAAGGCAAACCCCCATTCCCTAACAATCAACACTTTTTCTCTCCTTCTTTGCGTAATTGCAGATCTAGCTGCTTTGAAGACTTGAAGATCATTGAAGATTAGGTTACAAGCTTGTTGGAGTTGTCTCCTCATTTTCAAGGTCAAAATCTTCATAAAAAGTCACTTACAACCCCAAAAATTAGGGTTTTAGATTTGAACTCCTGGAGGAATAGAAAGCGTAGACTGAGAGGAGCAGATTTGAACCTTGCATTTCCAAAAGGTAGAAGTGGACTCAGTCACCATAATTGGTGAATGAGTCCCACTATAGGAAATTTTTAGAGATCTTTGAAGATTTGGATACCCATTTGGCTTAAACTTGATCTTGTGCAAAGATCCAGATCTGGAACTGATTCACCGAAAATGGCAAATAAGTCCCACTAAGCCTAAAAAGTAGTATTTCCAGGATTTTAGAGCTCCATTCCATCTTCCAGGTGCACACTTTCAGTTTCTCAAATTTTTATTTCATTCCATTGCCTTTTCTAGATCATTCTATTGTGCATTTCATTGAGCTAGGTTTTGCATTTCATCTTGCATGCCATTGTCTTTCCCAAGCTCTAGGTTGTTGGTGAACCCCTCATTAGCTGTCATTAAATCTCTAGAATAGTCCCTTTGCAAGATTTCAATATCCTTTGAATTGAAATCTGAATGGTTTGTTCTTGAGTGAAGAGCAAGAAAATTGTCTCTCTCCTTTTAGGTCAAAAACCCTAGAAGCGAAAGATGTAGATCATTTTCTTCTTTTTAGTAATTTGAATAAAAAAAGTTATTTGAATATAGTTTTTTATTAATCGACACAATAATGTAATTGGTGATAAAAAATTTAAATGAAGTTACATGAGACATCACTCTTTATATTGTATTTTTTTCCTTGAAATATTTTGTGTGTATTTATAACTTGAAACTTTTGTGCATGGATTTATTTTTTATTGAATTTTGACCAATACATGTTTTTAAATAAATATTAAGATGTGTACATGAAAACATAATTATTTCAATTTCATGTCAATTTTCATATTCACAATTTACCTAAAATAGAAAAAGAATACTATCTTAATAAAGAGTCTTTTTTGTTATAGAGATGATTGTCATTGTACAAAAATATCGACATGTTAATGATTGATACACCCACTAGAGTTAATGAATCCACGAGAGGTGGTTAAAGCATGCCATAAAATCAAGTACTATTCTATAGAGCACAAGGAGACCAAGGGTGCACACCTTGCAACAATCCACCTAGCATAAGCGAAGGGTTCGAACCCGTGACCTAGGCTCTGATACCAATTGTTGAATGAACGATTGTCATTGCACAAAATATTGACTTGTTAATACCTGATACAGCCACCAGAGTTAATGAATCTATGAGAGGTAGTTAATCCATGTCTGTAACCTTAGCACTATGTTTCACAACACAAGGAGACCAAGGGCACACACCTTGTAAGACTTTTATCTAGTGCATCATATGTTTTTTTTTTTTTTTTAATAAGTTTTAGTATTTTTTTGACATGACAATCAACATAATATTTTATTCATATAACCTAATTTTAGTAAAAATATATAAATAATAATAATAATTAAAATATTAAAAATTTATATTTTAAAAAGATGTTATTTACATGAGTAGGATTTGTTAGAACATCAAGTTTTTCAAATATTTTTTTTTGGTAATTTGGCTTCAAAGTGGTGCTACATATGCATTTAGTCAATAATTTTAGTTGGAGAATTTGTGCACATATCTAAATTAGCTAAAATGAATCTAACTAGATCATATATATTTGATAAAAAATGATTATTGGTTAGAAATAATTAAATTCACTTGTGTTGATAAGTTGGTCGACAATGTGACAAAATTTTGTACTTTTACTCAAAATAGATTAATGTTTTTTCTCCAATATGCATACATAGAAAAATTTAAAAACTAGTTTGATTTTTGTTAGATGACATTTTATTGGTTGGTTGACATGAAATTTGTGCACAATATGAATACATGTAAACATTGAAGAATTTAACTTTTCATTAGAGGAAATTTCATTGGTTGTAGTTTTTTCCCTTTTTTTTATTGGTAAATAGTTGTAGGGGGTAGCACACATTCTATTAATTAGAAAAGAGAGATTACATCAATTTTTCATTTCTATTCCCATCCCATTATATTGATACCAACATTTTTGCTTTTGTCCTTGACAACCCAAACCCTAGACTTTTGTGTTATAGATTTCTACATTGTCATTCTTGGCTAGACTACAACCGGACCAGTAGACAGCATGAAAATTGAGCACCACAAAGACCAAAACCGATGCAAGTATGAGGACTTACACACACCATTTTCATAGACATAGACACATATGCAAGAAATCCAAAATTTAATACCAACACCACAACAACATAGTCACAAACTTAAACTAGAGTTTTTCAGTCATCAACATCTTTGGCCTCCCATAGTAGCTTCTTGGGTTCAATGGAATTAGCAACTATCGGGCACTCTGCATCACACACATGGTGAGCTGGGTGCTTGACTTTCTCCTCCATGTCCCAGAAGTCATTTTCAATCTAGTCATCCCCAAGAGCCAACTCCCAATTGTCATCATCATTCACCCACACCTTCCCCACCAGCCCTTCTGCCACCACATACGTCTGAACCCAACCAACCTTTAGGGTCCTGGTAATTTTGGCTGCATGAATGAGGAAAGTAATGCTCTAGTTAATTTCACCCCAACATTTTTGTAACTCATTCGGCTTTAAGGTTCTCACCATTGGAAACTTCGACACTTCCAACTCATTTCCTAGAGACATGTAATAATTTTGTGGCATTAGAATATGAAAATTTCCATCCATATTATCGAGGGCTTCATCTATATCACCAAGCATCAAGTGTTGAAATACCATTTGACAAAGCCACCTAATTTTGGCTTTGGATACCTCCATGTAGAGCAACATAGCCAAAAAAATTGTCATGATGTTGGCATTGACCCTAAACTATTGACGAGCTAGCATGAATTCCCTCCCTAGAATTTGCTTGGTTGCCCAGAGAACCAAAGGGTGAGTAGAAACCACAATTCATTTGAGTCTTATTGTTGATTGGTGGACTTTAAGAAAAGCGAAGTGACCATCGCATGCAAATGAAAAAATAGAAAATGATTATTATTTTTTCCTTTTTTAATTTTAATTAAAAAATGTTAGTTAAATTATATCTAACCAACTAGAATTTTACAAATCAATTATATTTTAAAATTAATAAAAATAAAAATAAAAAACCATCAAATTTAGAAATTTTGATTAATTTTTTTTAAATTACAAGAAAAAATGATTTAAAACATCCTATAGTAATCCTACTAGAAGTAGGGACAAAATAGAGCTTACTAGGCAATAAATAGTATATTTTTTCTCGATGTCCATAATATGGAACAAACTAACCAATTCTAAATTAAAAACAAATAATAATATCAATAATTAATATAAATATCTTTTTTTTTTTAGATTGAAGGAATCAGGTAGTACAACCCCATATAAACTACAGTGTGTCTGGTAAATTGGTAAAAAATTTAACATGATTAGTGGTGTTGGCATGACACACCCTCTAGTACCACGAGGTGGGGTAGACTAGACCTCGTGACCAACCTCCTCCAATAGGAAAGGTTTAGCCAACTGAGCTAAGGCCCCAAGCCTAATTAATATAAATATCTTAAAAATATTTAAGGCAAAAATATTTTAAAATATCAATTTAAAATATTTTATTTATAAGCTGATAGGCTATTTTTTTTGAATTTTCTGCTGGGATTTTTGTCAATCTAGCCATGAATTGGATTTTTGGATGCCAGAGATGTCCCGGTTGACAGCGATTTGACAGGGTTTTTTTTGGTGATGTCAAGCTTGGTAATTACGTGGGTTGGCGGTGGTGGAGTTGGTGTCCTCGCTACATGGAAGGTGAATTTGAAGTGTTTTCTCATGGGAGTGTTAATGAATTTTATTGTTGTACAATGGTGACAAATGAAATAAATGCTAGCGGATGAAGTAAATACAATATTGAGTGTTCCAGTATGGGAAAGAATACTTTGATTAAGTTGTATTATCAAAACAACCATTATGGTGTTGGTTTCATAGCAGATTGAAGGGTTTTAAAATTGCTGTTCTCTGCAATCTATAAGTCATTTTACATTGGTGTTTTGAATAAATGATTTATTTATTGTTTATATTAAAACTTTTATTCTTCGAAATCTGTAATTCATTTTACATGGGTGTTGTAGTGTGGGAAAGTATAGTATAGAATGTGCTAGAAAATATATTGATTAAGTTGCATTTTCCAAAGAGCAATTGTGGTGTTGGTTTGATAGTAGACTATTCTGAAAATTGTTGCCTTTGTTTCATGGTTCATTTGATAGGAGGCTATTGTAAAAATAGACAGCTTTGACGTCATTTTATAGTAGATTGGTGGGTTTTAAAACTGTTGTTCTCCACAATCTGTAAGTCATTTTACATGGGTGTTTTGAATATATGGTTTATTTATTATTTATGTGAAAACTATTGTTGTTCAAAATCTTTAAGTCATTTTACATAGGTGTTTGGTGTTATCGTTTTGTATAGATGGAGAAATTGTAGTTAAATCTTCTTTCTTTCATCAGAAAATATGGTTAGGGTTAGTAATTTTTTCATCCCTCGTTTATTATTTGTAGTTATCTCTATGCATCTTTGGCCTTATACCTGTTACCATAGGAGAAATTGTAGCTAAATCTTGTTTCTTTCATCAAAAAATATGGTTAGGGTTAGTAATTTTATTGTCCTCTATTTATTGTTTTAGTTATCTTTGTGCATATTTTCTATTACACCCATTAACATAGGACCAGTATCAGATTAAATTAGTTTGGTTGGTGTTAAGTGTTATTCTTTCTAATATCTCTTTTATCTATTGAATTTATTTGTTTGAAGTTTTCGACGGAATTTTTGTCAAGCGAGTTATGAATAGCATTTGTCGTGTAATAGCTCTTTTACAAATTCTTGATTTGTCTAGAATATTTAGTGCCAGGGAATGTAGCTCGAATTTTGTCGATTAAGTTTATGGTGTTATAGGCATTTTTTATAGATTATTTCTACTTATTGGCTTTACGAGTTATATTTAATGTGGGTTTGGTGCCAAAGAATGTAGCTCATATTTTGAATTGACAATCCAACTCTTGCATAAACTACTTGTCTTGTATGAATATTTTTAGTGTGGGTTTTCGATCATGTGTGATGAATATCTTTAGTGTGGGTTTTTGATCATCTGTGATTTATGTATGATTCTCAAGTGTTTTTCTAATAGTTATTTTAGAATTTCCCTATTTTGTCTATAATATTTAGTGGCAAATTATGTAGCTTGAATTTTGAATTGAGAAGACAACTGTTACATAGAATTTGTTGTTACACCTTGTCTAGATAGTGATAGAATTTCAAGTAAACATGAATATGTTGCAAACTCCAATCTATGCATGCATTTGAATTGAACTGGGTTCTTCAGTTTGAATATTCTTTGTATGTAATTTCACATACATAGATGTCCATATCTAAACTTTTTTGGTCAAGGGAAATTGGAAAAGACCTATAAGAAAAACACTTAACAATCATATGAAAATGACAGATGTTGGAAAACCCACATTAAATAGAAATTTAAAATATGGAGAATAGAACAAGAAAACTATGATAGTGAATAATTTGGTATAGGGAATTGGAAAAAAGAATATCATGAAGAACTGTTTGTTATGGGGAAGTTCAAACAGTTGAGAAAAAGAGAATATCATGAAAAATATGGGTACAAGATAAAAAGTGAAATTGGGAAAAAGCTATTAGGAAAATACTTAAGAATTATAAGAAAATGACAGATGTTCTAAAACCCACATTAAATATAACTTTAAAATATGGAGAACAGAAGAGGCAAACTATGATAATGAACAGTTTTTTATGCGGAACTAAAAAAATGAATATCATGGAGAACAATTTAGGGTGGGGAAGCTGAAATAGATGAGGAAGAAATAATATAATGAAACATATTGATATAAGACACTGCCATCCCATGTAATTAGAAAGCTCCACCCCTTACATAAACAGACCCAGGCAGTTTTTTTCAGGGAGCTTCAAACAGATCAGGGAAAAAGAATATCATGCAACATATTGATGCAAGATTCGAGCTATGTTCTTTGTTAATAAATATTGAAGACAAATAGAGAAATTGAATAAGAGGTGTTAGAATAACAATTATTTTGTGCATGTTGTCTTACATGGGTATTTTACATAAATGATTTGTGTGTAATATTTAATTCCAATCAATGTAGCTTGAATTTACAATTAATCCTGCGACATTAAATACACATTTTTTGGAGATTGTTGCATCATATAATTATTGTCATAGCCTAAGGAAAATAGGTATTGTCATAAAGAATGAGGTTTACATAATTGATTTCACAAGTTGAAAAAATATTTGTATAGGTGTGGAGAAAAAATAGTTTGCTGGCTTTTGAGTGTTGTTCTAATAGCTCTTTCATCTGTTCAACTTTATATTTTTAATTTGAGAAAAAAAAATATCATGAAATATATTGGTACAAGAAAACAAGCAAAATTAGAAAAAAGCTATTAGGAAAAAAAATAAGAATCATAGGAAAATGACAAATGTTCTAAAACCTAGATTAAATAGTAGTTTAAAATATGGATAACATAAGAGGTAAACTATAATTTAATGAATGTTTTGCTATGGGGAACTGAAAAAAAGAATATGGTGAAGAGCAGTTTGTTTTCAAGAAGTTGAAACAGATGAGGAACAAAGAATATAATGAAACATATTGATATGAGACATTGCCATCCCACGTAATTAGCAAGCTCCATCCCTTACATATGTAGACCCGGGCAGTTTGTTTTAGTGAGCTTCAAGCGGATCAAGAAAACAAGAATATTATGAAACATATTGATACAAGATTCGAACTATGTTCTTTGTTAATGAATATTGAAGACAAATAGAGAAATTGTATAAGAGCTGTTAGAATAAAAATTATTTGCTACAAGTCATTTTATATGGGTATTTTGCATAAATGAATTGTCTATAATATTTAATGTCAAGCAATGTAGCTTGAATTTACAATTAAACCTATGGCATCATATATAGGTTTACAGAGATTTTTGCATCATATAATTGTTGTCATGGCTTAAAGAAAATAGGTATTGTCATAAAGAACTGGGTTTAAACAACTAATTTGGCAAGTTGAAAAGATATTTGTATAAGTGTGGAGAAATAAATAGTTTGGTGGCTCTTGAGTGTTATTATAATAGCTCGTTTGTCTATTCAACTTTATATTTTTAGCCGATAGGCTATTTGTTTGAAGTTTCCACTAGGATTTTCTCATCCCAGTCGTGAATAGGATTTGTTCTCTAATAGCTCTTTTACAATTTCTCTATTTGGTTATAATATTTAGTGCCAGGAAATGTAGTTCAATAGGAAAATAGGTAAATTATAAAAGATCTATTAGGAATATACGTAAGAAGCATAGGAAAATAACAGATGATAAAAAATTCAACTTTAAAATATGGAGTACAGAAAAGGAAAACTAGGATACTAAACAACTTGCTATGGGGAACTGAGAAAAAAAATACCATGAAGAACACTTTGTTATCATAAATTTCAAATAGTTCAATAAAAAATAAAATTATGATAAATATTGATACAAGACATATAACACGTTTCATATTTTAAAAAATACATATAAGCAGAAATATATATCCATATATATGGACCAAGATCACTGTGGCTCCTTTGAGAATGCAACAACAATTTATATATGCACATGTATATCTAGACATCTATGTATGATATCTTTATTTGTATTTAGGTAGACTTTCATTTAAAAAGAGTTAAAAATAGCATATGTAAGCAGTATTTAGCTTTTGAGAAAATTTCTACAATACAACCATAGCATTAAATGATATAGCTTTGAGATGTTGTTAATAACTGAGCATTTAATGGTGTAGCATGTTCAACATGTTCATAAGAAATCTATAAAGTTGATTTCACTTTCGTAGTGAATGTCATTATTGAAACTGAATACATTGGAAAACAATGAAAATAGTGTTGATTGCATTTGCTTGGACCCACGTTCTTGATTTCCATTGTCTAGAATCATGAGCAATCATTTCCCATTTCGCTTTTGTGCTCAATAGTGTGCAGGAGTCCCCCTTTTTTAATAAGCTCTGAAGTTAAAAACATGTTGTTGGTTTGGATAACTTTTTCTCTTTGCTTGTTGCTCATTTTGCATGCTACACAACTCTCACATAATGCCCATTTTGTGCACCTTTGGCATAATAGCCATTAAAATAGGAGGACCTACAAATTAATAGGCCCTCCCCTCCAAATTTATGAGGACAACAAACATCTAGATTGGATTTTCCCTCAATTGGCTAGCTGAGAAGGCTACGAATTCAAACCTTTTGTTCCATATAGTAATGCCTTGCTTCGGAGTAGACAATATCCTAAAGGTAACAAAAGGTTTGAATTCGTACCCTTCCTTACCAATCAATTTATGGAAAATTCAATCTGGATGTTTTCTCTCTTCATAAATTTCAAGGGGAGGAGTTACATAGTGAGGAAAAATTATGGTATACACATCTATTTAGATATAGCAGTGTGTATATAGATAGATATACACATGTTTGTATATGTATATATATATTTGGTTATATGTGTGTGTTTTAAATGTGCAGACAAAGAGGATATTCAATGCATATATGTACTTAATTATTTCTATTCTTATGGTTGTATAACGTATTTTTTTGATAAGAAAGGGTGAAAGGACCAACTAGGAACATATACAAATATCTGCATATAGCTATATGTAGAAATATAGTAAAATAATAAAAAACTGTATGGATACATATATAAGCAACCTCAAAGATAAACATATACATATAGTCATATATACGTATGCATTTATCATTTTTATTCTTGTTGATGTATTCCCTAGTGTTTCAATAGTATTAAAAGTGCATTTATATTCTTGTTCTTGTGCCCTGTGTTGCTTGATCAACATTAGAAGTAGAATGGTTATAGATCGATATTTCTAAGTTATCTACCAATTGCCATTGGGATGTTGCAATACATTAATGTTTTATTTTTATTGTAAAAAGAGTTGTCAATTAGTCAGCTAAAATTGTAACATTCTGTCCTTGCAAGAAAGTCCACATAACTATGTCTATGAAAGCAGGCTTTACGGATGCGTCTCCAGAGCCCCTCAATATTGATTTGTTGACATCTTCAACCATTTCCATTGCCTACTCCAGCTCTGAAGGCGTTGACCACTAGCTTTCAAATCCTGATTTCGTAAGTATAAATTTCCTTTTTGTTATACCTATTGTAAATTTGGTGTCATTGTTTCTAGTTTCACTTCACTTTAAGGTGTGTACACACATGAGTGAACTTGACAAAGTATATAGATGTGCAAGGAGATACACATTGATATTTTCCAGCATACAAAAACATCCCTTTCATGTATATGTATATGTATATGTATATATATGTATATGTATATGTGTATGTATATGTATGTGTATATGTATATGTATGTATATGTATATGTATATGTATATGTATATGTATGTGTATGTGTATGTGTATGCATATGTATATGTATATGCATATGTATATGTATGTGTATGTATATGCATATGTATATTACGAGATTTGAATGGTAAGTCTTTGCTCCTGCAAGGGTTATTGCATGTTGTAATTATTGTACGATGTCGGGGATGGAAGTAAATGTGTTATTCAATGTTGCAGTGTGAGAAAGTATACTTTGATTAAGTTGTATTGTAGAAAGAGTACAATATGATAGATGGGTAAGTGCACCAATCTGTGACACAATTTTGATGCCAAATTGCAAAAAAAACCGGTAATAGGCCATATTGCGCTCGCCAAATTTGAAAAGCGCCACATTTGGCAAGCGCCAAATGGCTTGAATTTTTCAATGAGTGAACAAGTGTGAGTTCTCTTTCTTTTTGCAATGAGTTTTGGAATGCATTTTTCTAAACTCTTTTATTTTCGCTTTCTCTTCCAAGGAAACTATATACATGAAATAAACATTTAAGTATAAGTTTACTTTTACATATGGACATTTAATTTCTTATACTTTAAGTTATATTACATGTATATAGGAAGGATGTTTGAGAGTGGTTTCAGATCTCTAGGAATTATAATGCAAATTCTAGTTTTTGGAAGATCTTAAAAATTTTAGACTTAGTCAAATTCCGGTAATCAGCAATTCAAGTTTCAGTAATCAGGAGGTCAAATTTTAATAGTCAACAAGTTGTATCAACTTTCTCTCTCCTTCTCTCTACTCTCTATATCTCCACTCCCTCTCCCTCTCTCCATTTCTCTCTCTCTCTCCCCTCTCTCTCTCTCTCTCTCACACCCCTCTATCTCCTCCCTACATCTGCCTCCCCCCCTCCCCTCTCTCTCTCTTTACCTACCTCTCCCTCCATCACTTTGTATTCACTTATGTCTACCTCCCTACCACTTTACCTCTCTACTCTCTATCTCTCCTCTCCCTCCCTCTACCTACATCTATCTCTCACTCTTTATCTCTCTCTTCCCCCACTTTCTCTCTAACTCTCTCCTCTCTATCTCATAATTATCTCTCCCTCCCTCTCACTCTCCCCTCTCTATCTCACCACTCTCTATCTCTCTCTTTCACACACACAAACCTCTATCTCCCTCGCTAAAACTCCCTCCATCCATCCTTCCCTCTCTACTTATCTCTATCTCTCCTCTCCCTCCCTCTCTTGACCTCACCCTCCCTCCACTTCTTTTTGTCTCTCCCAATCTCTCTCACTATTGTCCCTCCCTCCCTCCCCTTCTTTCTCTCTCAATCGATCTTTTTCTCTATCTAACCATTCTCTCTCTCTCACTCACACACACACCTCGATCTCCCTACCTCTCCCTCCCCTATATACTCTTTATCTCTCCTCTCACTTTCCCTCTCTATACATAACTCTCCCTCCATCACTCTCTCTCTCCATCCCTCTCTATCTCAATTATGCCTCCTTCCCTACCTCTTTCCCTCTCTACTCTCTATCTATCCTCTCCCTTCCTCTACCTACCTCTCTCTCTGTCTCTCCATCCCTCTCTTTCTCTCTCACTCTCTCCTCTCTATCTCACCATTATTTCTATCTCTACCTATCACCCCCTCCTCTCTAAATCACCATTCCCTCTCTCCTAGTTTCCCTCCTTCCCTCTCACTCCCTCCTCTCTAAATCACCATTCTCTCTCTATCCCACTTTCCCTCATTCCCTCTCTATGTCTCACTTATCCCTTTCTACCTCTCCCTCCCTCCAACCTCCCTCTCTCTCTTTATCTCTATTTCTCATTCTCTCCTTACCTCTCTACTCTCTATCTCACCACTCTCTCCATCTCACTCTCCCTCCTTCCCTCTCTCCCTCCTATCCATCCCTCTCTCCTTCCCTCTCTACCTACCTCTCACTCCACTACCTACCACTCTCTCCCTCACCCATATTTCTCTCTTACTCTCTCCTTCCCTCTCTACTCTATATCTCTCCCCCCTTCCCTCTCTAATCTATTTCTCTCTCTCCCCCTTCCTCTGTCCCCTCATTTTCTCTCCTCTCACTCTCTCTCCCTCTCACACACACTCACCTCTATCTCCTCCTTTCCTCTCCCACCATCCCTCCACTATCCACTTGTCTCTGTCTATCATGTCTCTCTACATCTCCTTCCCTCTATATTTATCTTTATATCCCCTCTCCCTCTCTTTACCCACTTCTCTCTCCATCACTCTATATCTCAACCGTCTCTCTCTCTCTCACACACACACACATACACACACACCTCTATCTCCTCCCTCCCCTCTATAATTCTCTCTCTCCTCTCTCTACATGTCCTACCCTCTCTACCTATATTTATCTCCCTTATCCCTTTTTTACCTACCTCTCCCTTCATCATTCTGTATCTCACCTATGTTTCCCTACCTACCTAGGGTTGAGGTATTAAGGGTCAAGGGTTGATAATTGAGGGTTGAGGGTTTAATTTATAGGGTAGAGGGTAGAGGGTAGAGGGTTTGAGGGTTGAGGGTTGAGGGTTGAGGGTTGAGGGTTGATGTTAGAGGGTATAGAGTAGATGGTAGATGGTAGAGGGTAGAGGGTAGAGGGTAGAGGGATTAAGCGTTGAGGGTTGAGGGATTAGGGTATAGAGTTTACTTGGGTTTAAGGGTTGAGGGTATAGGTTTGATGGTAGAGGGTATTGGGTTTAGGGTAGAGGGTATCGGGGTGAGGGTTGAGTGTTTAAGGGTTTAAGGTTTGAGGGTATAAGGTTGACGGATTAGGGTAGAGAGGGAGGGAAGGATGGAGGGAGAGATGGAGGGATAAGTGAGATAGAGAGAAGGAGAGAAGAGGAGAGAAGAGGAGAGAGGGATAGAGATATATGAGGGTTGATTATATAATGTATAGGATAGAGCGTTGAGAATTGAGGGTATAAGATTGATGGTTTATGCTATTGGGTTGAGGGTGTAGGGTAGAGGGTAGAGGGTAGAGGGTAGAGGGTAGAGGGTTGAGGGTAGAGGGTAGAAGGTTTAAGGGTTTAGGGTTGAGGGTACAGGGTTTAGGGTATAGGTTTAAGGGTATATGGTTGAAGGATTAGCATTGAGGGTCTAATATATAAGGTAGAGGGTATAAGGGTTTAGGGTTTAGGGTTTAACAGTTGAGGATTAAGGGATTAAGGGTTGACGGTTGAGGATTCAGGGTTAAGGGTTTAATGGTTTAGGGTTTAAGGGTTGAGGGTCAAGATTTTAAGGATGAGGGTAGATGGTTGAGGGTATAGGGTTGATTGATTAGGGTTCAAGGTACAACATATAGGGTACAAGGTATGGGGGTTGAGGTTTTAGGGTTAAGGGTTTAGGATTGAAGGTAGAGGGTTCAAGGATGAGGGTTTAAGGGTTAAGGGTTGAGGGATTAGGGTAGAGATTTTAATTGGGTTTAAGGGTTTAAGGGTTCAGGGTATTGGGTTGAGGGTATTGGTTTGAGGGTAGAGGGTAGAGGGTTTAGAGGTTTAGGACTTAAGGGTTGAGGGTTGAGGGTTTAGGGTATAGGGTTGAGTGTTCAAGGTTTTAAGGGTTGAGGGTATAGGGTTGAGGGATTAGGGAAGAGAATGTGGGATGGAGGGAGGGAGAGATGGAGGGAGAGTATTTAGAGAGAGAGGGATGAATTAGGAGAGAGATAGAGGTTAGACGGTTAAGGGTAGAGGGTAGAGGGTTTAGGCTTTAAGGGTTAAGGGTTTAGGGGAGAGGGGAGAGGGGAGAGAGATATAAGGAGTGATTGAGTGAGTGAGAGATACCTAAGAGAGGGGGAGGGAGAGTCTTGAGAGAGAGAGGGAGGGAGTGGGAGAGAGATAGAGGGTAGAGGGTTAAGGGTAGATGGTTAAGGGTTGAGGGTAGAGGGTTTAAGGGTTTAAGGGTTAAGGGTAGAGGGATAAGGGTAGAGGGGAGAGACATGGAAGGAGTGAGTGAGTGAGAGAGACTTGAGAGAGGGAGAGAATTGAGAGAGAGAGAGGGAGAGGGAGTGGGAGAGAGATAGAGTGTAGAGGGTAGATGGTTTTAAGTGTTTAGGGTTTAGGTTGAAGGGTAGAGAGAGAGAGATAGGTAGAGAGGGAAAGAAGGTAAAGATATTGAGAGAGAGGAGGCAAGGAGTGAGAGAGAAATAGGTATAGAGGGATAAATAGGTAGAGAGAAGTAGATATGAATGAAGAGATAGAGGGAGAGGTAGGGATGGAGAGAGAGGTGAGAAAAAAACAAAGAGAGGTCTAGGTAGATAGAGGTGGGAGGAGATAAAGAGCAGTATAGGGTAGAGTTAAAGGTAGAGTGTTTAAGGGTTTATGGGTTAATGTTTTAGCATTTAGAGTTAATGGTAAAGGAGAGAGATATAGGGAGGGAGTGAGTGAGTGAGTGAGTGAGTGACCTAAGAGAGGGAGGGGGCATAGGAGGGATATACTTGAGAGATAGGGAGGGAGGGAGGGAGGGAGAGAGGGAGGGACTGAGAGAGAGATAAAGGGTAAAGGGTTTAAGGGTTTAGAGTTTAAGGGTTGAGGGTTTAGGGTTAAGGGGAGAGGGGAGAGAGATAGAGGGAATGAGTGTAAGAGAGAGAGACCTGAGAGAGGGAGAGGGGATAGGAGGGAGAGTCTTGAGAGAGAGAGAGGGAGCGAGTGGGAGAGAGATAGAGGGTAGAGGGCTAAGGGTAGAGTGGAAAAATATAGGAGTGAGTGAGTGAGTGAGAGAGAGACACTTGAGATAGGGAGAGGGGGTAGGAGGGAGAGACATGAGATAGAGAGAGAGAAAGAGAGAGAGGGAGTGGGAGAGAGATA
>CM021106.1:562412845-562543768 GCA_007115665.2 Sequoiadendron giganteum
GGTAGAGAGAGGGCAAAGAGATATAGAAAGAGGGGGAGGGAGAGAGGAGAGATAGAAAGAGGGGGAGGGAGGGAGAGATAGAGAGAGCAGAGAGGGAGGAGAGAGATAGAGAGAGGTGATAGAGAGAGAATTAGAGAGGGAAAGAAGGTGGAGATATTGAGAGACAGGAGGCAAGGAGGGAGAGAGAAATAGGTATAGAGGGACAACTAGGTAGAGAGAAGTAGATATGAAAGGAGAGATATAGGGAGAGGTAGGGATGGAGAGAGAGGTGAGACACAAATAGAGAGAGGTCTAGGTAGATATAGGGAGGAGGAGACAAAGAGAAGTATAGAGGGAAGGAGAGAGGGAGGAAGAGGTAGGGATGGAGAGAGAGAGGTGAGAGATATAAGAGAGAGGAGGGAGGGATAAGTAGGGAGAGAGGGGTGAGATAGAGAGAAAGAGAGTAGAGAGGGAAGGGGAAAGAGAGAAGTGAGATAGGTGATAGAGATGTATGATGGAGCTTAAAAGTAGAGAGATAACGAGGAAGGTGGAGAGGTTGAGAGGGAAGGAGGGGGGAGAGAGAAAGATGTATAGAGGGATAGGTTAGATAGCGAGAAGTAGAGAGCAAAGGTTGGTGAAAGGAAGAGAGAGGGAGAGAGGGAGGGGGAGAGAGAGAGGTGAGATAGAGAGAAGTAGAAAGGGAAGGAGAGAGAGAGGGAGATAGAGAAAATTAGAGAGGGAGGGAGGGAAGGAGAGAGAAGTGAGATAGAGAGAACTAGAGAGGGAAGGAGAGAGAGAATGGAAAGATAGAGAGTAGAGAGGTGAGGAGAGAGTGAGGGAAGCAAAGAGAGAGAAAGAGAGGAGAGGGAGGGACGGAGGGATAGGTAGGTATAGAGAGTAGAGAGAGATAAATAGAGATAAAAGGAGAGGGATGAGAGAGAAAAATTTAGAGAGGGAAGGAGGGAGGGAGATAGACATTGGAGAGGGAAGGAGAGAGAGATGGACATGTAGAGACATAGTTCTTGAGCTCAAGGAAGCTATTGTTAGATAAAGGGATGGAGATAGTGAGAGAGAGAGAGGTCTAGAGAATAAGAGATGAAAATGAGTGAGATAGAGAAAGAAAGATGAAATTTGACCTCTTGAGTACTAAAGTTTGACCTCATGATTACTAAAATTTGACATGCTGATTACTGAAATTTGACTAAGTCTAAAATTTTTAAGATCTTCTAAAAACTAGAATTTGCATTATAACTCTTAGAGATCTGAAACCACTCTCAAACATCCTGCCTATATATACATGAAATATAAGTTAAAGTATAAGAAAGTAAATGTCCATATGTAAATGTTTATTTCATGTATATAGTTTCCTTGACAAAGAAAGCGCAAATCTAGTTCTCTGCAAAGCAGGGCATTTGGTGCTCGCCAAATGACTCATTAAAAATGACTCATCACATTTGGCGCACGCCAAATGTGATGAGTCATTTGGCGCTCACCAAAAGGCTTGCTTTAGACGTGTTAATTAACATGATTTGCTAAATTTTCTCATATTTTTCGTCTGTACTCCTCATCTCATTTGCACGTCTTTCAATGCAAGTTTATAAAAAAAACCATGATAGCGTTAACCTCTATCTCAGCTATCTAAATATATAATTCTTTTTTCATTTTGATTTAGTTAAGGTTTTGATCCACGACTTCTATTGTAAATGCCTTCATTTTTTGTCAAAAACTAACATGTGCTAGGTTTAGGATAGATTTTTACACCTTCATCAGAACGTGAAATAAATTACATTTTTTGAAACTAGAATCCATTCTACACATGATGAAAAAAACTAATTCAATTTTTGATTAGTTTGCAAATAAATTGGGCGGGAGCACACTCAAATTTCAGCTTTTCAGGATGTGTCCACTTTGAAAATTCATAAAATATTATATATTTATTAAAAAAATTATCTGAAAGGAAGATAAACTACATGGTGTTAGCTAATTTCTCACTGTTGGGATTTTTGAAATTCTAAAAAAAGGTTAACCAAAAAGGGGGGAACCCTCAGGTGCTATGCTATTTTTTTTTTATAAAAACGAGACTTGTTTTGGGCCACCCCCTTTTTGAAACCCTTAATCTTTATTAATTTAAAAAAAAAATAGTAGCTTAGAAACTAGACTCGGAGCACTTCAACTTTTGTTCTTGCCGCATCTTGAAATTTTGAGCGTAACTATCTTCATTTTCTCGTGCAAATCAGATTTTCCTGATTTTAGAAAAAAAAAAAGTGGCATTTTAAGAGCCAAAATTGTGTCACAGATTGGTTCACTTACCCAGGTAAAATATGAAGATAGTATATTCCTGCCTACTTTGTTATTGTGTGATGTATTATGCCACTCCATTAAATTCCATGTTGACATTCCATAATGTTCCTGGGAAGAGGTTTTGCTTGACCTCGCAAGCCTTTGCGACGCATACAAAAAAATGATGCGAAGGATACCAAACGTGGGTTGTGTGGTTTTGGTTTCAATGCGATTTACTTGTTCTTGTATAAATAGATGCCTACACAAATGGGTATGTGTAGGATCATGATGGGCCAAAAAGTGGTGATATGCAAGTGATATGATGGCCCATGTGGCTGACGACTTTTTTTTACCAAAAATTGTTGAAACGAAAAGGGTTTCAAAGGAGATTCTTAGCTTTCCACCAATATAAATTATGTTTTACTTTGAATTTAATAAATAATTATTATTCATTTTTTATTTGAATTATGACTAAACTTCTGATTGATAGGCTGACTAAAAATCATCTATAGCTTTCAAATAGTATCACATTTTTTGAATCTGAAACATTCGTCACATTCTATGCTTTGCATACTATAGGATTAAAAAAAAAAAATTGAATTTATTGAAATTTTGACCAAGTTAAGGTGGTTAGACATGCGAGTTTTTATATTTTTTTAAAGTTGTAATAAAAAAATAATAATTAATTATTTACTTGGAAAAAAATTACAAAAAAATATGCATCACATCGGGACATGATTCCTCTACTGATATCTAAAATCTTATAAAAAAATATTATCATTTTATTGTGGTTAGGAAGGTCAAATAGATACCTACTTTTTTTTTTCCCTGAAAGTTAAGTACTACTGCATTGAAATTTCAAATTCTCACCAAATATATATTTTTTAAATAAACCAAGTAGTTTAGAAACTACATTCAATTTGCTACAAATTCTATTCTTACATATTTTTGGAATAATATAGATAACTTATTCATTTTTTTACGTTATGTTGCCTAACTTTGATTTTGTGAATTTTCATCACCACTTAAGGGCCTATTTTTTCCATGATGATCCTGCACATACCCGAATGCTTATATACACTTGGCTTCCACAAACATAAATTTCAACTAGTTGTGTGCATCCAATATTATATTGTTCTAAACGGGGCATTAACCATTGTGGAATAGTGGAAATGGTTAACACAAAAAACTATAAAATCATTTTGTATATATTTTTATATATTGCAATGTTCGAACTATGCTATTCGTTTTATGATCATCAATAGATATACATTTATATACACATGGATACACATATATATTTTGTTACATGTTTATGAGTAATTACTACTTTAAATATATCTATGGTTATACATGTATATTCATTTATGCTAATATGGTTGAGCTTGAATGTATACTCCTAGGTTGTGCGAGTACATTCAAGTTCCACAACCTGATCAATTGCTGAATTTAAGAAGGTTGAAAAACAAAAATGAAACCATTTCTACTATAGCCAACATAGAAAGGAAATTTGTGCGAAGCGCCCTAAAAAATACATCCAACAAAGGCTAACTATATCAAGCACAGGTGCAAGTCTGCCTCCTAAAAATCTTCCCTCTCAACACCCATTGGAAATGGTAGATGCCACCCCTTATATACAATCTCAGAACAATCCCCCTACTACACTAGGACAACAACAACACTTGAAATAAATAATCAATGATTGTTACCCATTAGGGGAAATTTACATAAAAAATAGGCCTTATAGGAAACTCTCAAATTTTTTTTTTTATCTCATATAATACAAATTATTTAAATATAAAAAATATAAATTACTTAACTACGTGAGTTGAGTGGGGACACACGTTTCTATTATAACTCAAAAAACTGAAGTCAATGATTTTTTAAAAGTGGTAACATATATTTCTATTATAATTTATTAAAAAACTCAAGTTCATTTTCTTCATTATTTATTTTTTATTTAAAAACTCTTAAACTCAAGTTTGGTAACTTATAGTTCTATTATAATTTATTAAAAAAGTCAAGTTCACTTTTTTTTCTCCATTATATGTTTTTTTAATTATTTGATTTTATTTAAAAAGTGACAAAATAAAAGTAACTTTAGATATTTTATTTTTTACTTAGTATTTTATTTTATATATATATATATGATTTTATAGATTTAGATTTATTATGTTATGTATTATTATTTAAATAAACATGTTTGTGGTTTTTATAATAGTATATTTATATTTAAAAAAGTATGCTAGGGATATCTTTTTTTCCGTAGTCTCTTTGATTTTCTCATTTTCTTTCCTTTGCAAATTTTTTGGGTTTTTAATTTTTAATTTTTCCAAAATTTTTTTCCATAGTTTCGTGATTTTCTCCAACTTTTTCTCCTTTTCAGTTTTGTTTTTGGTTTTTATTTTATTTTCTCTAATTTATTTTTGATTTTCTTTAATTTATTCCAATTTATTTGGTTCATAGTTTTTGTGAGAACAATTTTTAATATGTTTTGGTTTTTTTTTCCATTTTTTTTGTTTTTATTTTATTTTAATTTTTCTATATATTTACACTAAGATTGTAGAGTGTAATGCCCCACCACGGAACCCTAGAGGAAGTTGCAATTAACTACTCAAATGAACTAATTTTTTTTTAATTTTTTAATTTTTTAAGAACAATTAATAAGCAAGTTCACTACACATTGCAACAACCTCTAAGGTTACAAGACTAAGATTACTTATTAACCCACAACAACAATAAAGAATTGAAACCACAACATTTAATTACTTAATAAATTAACAACACATACATTCCATACAAGATAAATTACAACATAAAAGTAAAAGATACCATAAGATCCCAAAGTACAATAATCTACTAAGGAGATTACATCTCTTATTCCCCGAATGAGGTAAATCCAAAAGCATGATTACATATTACAACTTCCACCTCGATTACACAGAGGGGTAATAAATTACAAGATTAACTGAAATGAATAAAGCATAAAAAGTAACTGGATCACACGAGCTCTCCAAATGGAAGTCTCATCAACACGAACAAGAAGAAAACCCAACGGAGTAAGGTGCACGCCACCCAACCAAGTGGAACCCAAAGGCCCACCCGCCATGCTAGGAGATAGTAACAAGGATTCCTAGAGAAGACCAACTATCTCTAGACACAGGCTAGAACATAATTGAACCAAACTATCACAACCAACCACATGTACCACACAATTACAACTCAAGTTCATGTATGTACAACTCAAATACATCACAAGTACACTCAAGTACAACTCTAACATGGTTACATTGCTTCCAAAAATAATAGATTAGGTATGTTAAGAAAGCCATACACATAACAATCAAGTACCAACTACAAGTACACCATAACATTACTAACATGGATTACATTTCTTTAGTTGTCATGCAAATAAAATCCTTCCAAAGGTTACCCAGTTTACCTCTCACAGCTCTAGCCCCTACTAGAAGTCATTCTTCTACTTGACAACATACCAGACATAACCAAACACAACGAAAACCCAATTGCATACAACAAGACATCACGACCACTCCAACTCTAGGAGGAAACATAAAAGGGAACCCACTCCAACTTTGGAGGTAAAAATGATAACAACATCAGTCCTTACAAGGAGCCACGATCACATAATCCACTCCTTCCACAGGAGATACCAAACATCCCCATTCGTGGAAACTGGGTAATAACATTGACATAACTTCATGCACCACTCGCGAGAATTAATAAATGGTTGACCTCACAAGACGACAACCCCTCAAACTCTAGGGTCTTCAGGATGACTTACATAATAAAGACACTTAATCCACTTCCCCAAATAAAACAAAGGAAAAAATCACGAGAGCAAATGCGAGGAAATAACTAATTTTCGATATACTAGATCCATTTCCCTTTTAAATTCATTTCAGAGTACAGAAGATGATTGCCCTAACAAAATAATTAAATAAAATCATTCATTGCCTTCCTAATTACTGAGAAGGGGAAACTAATTTTCAATAAACAATTCTATTCCATGATTACTTTTACAAACAACCTAAATCCACTGCCTTTAATAAAATACGATAGTTTATTGTCTCAATTAGGCTAATTTAACAATATCTCCTTTAGACCAAGGATAAAGTTTAAACCATATGTTTAACTCCTTAATTGCTCTAAATATTATTAAAATAAACATTTACTTGATTTAAAACACACCACTTCCAAATCATCTATTTCTTCTTTCTGAAAATAATTCGTTTGAAAATTGAATAATTCATTGATTAAAACACATTACTTTTAAAACCAATATTTGAACTAATAAAGGATATTATTTTAATCATCTCATAATTTGACTATTACATAGTAATTTAACATTTCTCCAATTACACTTAAATTATGCCATTATTAAATCGATAATTAAATATATATATATATATATCTTGTAATACTCCTCTATTTTACCTTCTGGTTGGACTGTGTGTCTTTGTGTGGGTATGTTACTTTGATGAGTTTCTAGTTATTCTGATGTTATCTTTATTCCATGCTTTGGATTAGCATAGTGGTTATTTGAATTAAATATGTTTATGCTTTGAATTATATTATTATGTTAGAATTGTCAGTTATTTGCATTGTATTGGTGAAGGGGACAGTATCGAATCACTCGCTTGTGAGTGCCCTATGATCCCGTGATTTCCTCTTCACGGTGTGTATTTTATGCTATTTATACTATATGTTGTTGTTTACTTGATTTACAGGTGACAGGTACAGGACATCGACTCCACCTGGTTTCACAGGTTGTAGCGTGTTGAATGCCCAATGGTATTCGATTGGGAGATAGTAGCTAGGTTTTCGTGCTAGGTCATCACCCTAGTCCTTGTATGTCGTTAGTTGTTCGTCGAGTTGTGTTGTTCCAATTATCGTTCCCCCTCTTCGTTATTTAATCGCAAGTTAAATTGGGTGATTTAAATAGCTTAATGTATTTAAGTTGTGGATTAATTTGATCTAGAAATTATGTGAAATGTAATTGATTTTATTATTAATTTAATTTAATTAATAAATAATTTAATCTTTGATTAAATCTATTTATTACTTAATTAAATTTATGATGTTGAAAGAATTTAATTTATCTATGTTGAAGTTATTGTTATTTTGTTGAATTTGAAAATAAGAAAATGCATGAAAGTCAATTTGTGAAAATTGGAATTCAAAATTAGAAAAATGAATTTAAAAGTCGAATTTGAAAGTTTGAAATTCAAAAATTGAAAGAAATTAGATATTTCCTGAATTTCTGTTTTGAAGAATTTATTAGGGTGGTTGTTGAAATTTTAGGGTTTTATCCTTATGGTTGAATTTCTTTACTCAATTTTTTGATTATTGAGTTTTGGGAGAAATTGAAAATGGAGGAGAGGAAGATTGTTGCATTTTGTGGGTTTTGATTGAAGTTGTAAAAATGGCTGATCTGAAGAGCGAATCCAAGCAAGGAACGGGGCACCATCTAGATCTTCTCCAAATTCTTGCAAAACCAGGTTCATGTTATTTAAATTGTTTATTGAAATTGGAAAGGCTCATGTTTTGAATTTGTTGTTTGCAAATTCATTGTTTGAAAACTCAAATGATTTAGATTAAAAAAAAAAAAGGATAGAAAACCCATGTTGAAATCTGAGTTGTTTGCAAAAAAATCCCTTCTTTGAAAATATCTCTTCAAGAAAATCAATGGAATTTCTTGGCTGAAAATGGTTTTTTTTACATATGTTTTTCTCAATTACTTATGTATATTTCGTTTATAAAAATAAATATATATCATGTATATATATATATATATATATATATATATCTTGGGTATGTATATATATACAAAGATATATATGTTATGTTTTTCTTTTAAGAAAGGTTGCTGTTAAAAGTTTTGGGATTATACCCAATTGAAAATCTGCACGGATTATTTAAAAAAAAAAATATTAAAAATTTTATTTTATTGTTTTGGGGTTAGGGTAGTTGGGGCTCGACCCATAGCTGCCCCCATGGGAGGCATTATGGGGAGCCGCGCTAGCCGTGCCCACCCCCATTTTCCTACAGAGGCTGTGCTTAGCCACCGCCTCTTAGCGGTGTCGTGTTGTCGCCGCCTGGCATTGCCACCACTTGGTTCGGCCACCGCCACCACTCCCACTGCCACCGTCCCCGCTCCTCTCACTCGTAGCACCCCTGTGCCCAGCGCGGTCTTCGATTGTGCCTTCCACCTCCCGATGGCACCGCCTCCTATGGTCACCCATTGGGAAAAACCCCGTCGTCGCTGCCGCCGCCTTTGTCCAAACCAAATCCATGGCCTATGGAAACTGCGGCCGGGAAAACATGCTGCCTTAACCCTAATCCAACTGCCTCAAGATTCATGCAGCCACCCCATGACTTTGTATGGTGCACGACCTGAGGCACCACTTGGGTAGGTTGTTTTTAAAATATAAAATAAAATATAAAGTTTTCTTTCATTAATATTTAATATTATTTATATATAATATTAAAATATTATTATATATATATATTAATCATTAATATATATATATTTAAATATTTTATATTATGTGTAAATAATATTAGAAAATTAATTTAATATTTTATAGTGAGAATGTAATTTTAAATATATATATATATTTATTTTAAATATATATATTTATATTAAAATGATGGTGTAAAATAATAACATATTTTATTTTAAAGGGAAAGATATTTTTTAAAGTAATATGTTTTAATGGAGATTATAAATTTTAAAAGGGTTGGGTTGATTAATTTCATGTTGTAAATGAAATTGAGAAACTTTTAGATCAATATGTTATAGCCAAAATAAAGGGATTTATTTTAAGATGTCATATTTTGTTGAACAAATATTGGAATTATAAGTAAGGTATTGAATGGCGAAATTAATTGATTCTTTTAAAATGATATGTGTTGCATTATAGAAGTAAACATTCATTTAACATTATTTTAAATGCAATTAGAGAAGAGAATGTTGGTTTAGATTTTATCCCTTGTCTGAAAGAGACGTGGAATCAGTTTGTGTGTAATAAATTATTGAATGAAATGGATCTAAAATATCCAAAATTAGTTTATTTCAATGCGCAATTGTTTTATGTGTTTATTCCTTAGTGTGCATGTTTAGGGAAGTGGGTCAAGTGGCTTAATTATGTAAGTCTTCCAGATGCCATTTTCTGATATGTGGGTTGTCATGCCATGTTTCTCAACCTATTGTGAATCCTTGAGTATTGCATCGGATCTAGTCGGTGAAAATAACCTAGTTTTCACGAACGGGGATGTTTTGTACCTCCTTGGTTTAGGAGCGGATTATGGGATCCATGTCTCCTCGTATGGAGTGACCTTGTTATGTGGTTTGTTGCCTCCAGTGTTGGAGTGCATTCTAGTTGTGTCACCTCCTGAGAAAGGAGAGGTCATGATATCTTGTTTGTTGCACTTTGTACCCTTGGTGATTGTTTGGTATGTGTGTTGTCAAGTAGAAGAGTGGCTTGTAACGGGGGTCGGCACACAAAGTGGTGCTAGGATAACTCATTGTAAGTTAGTTAATCAAGTGATAACTAAAACAATACTTAGAAGATTAGGACTAACTTCTCACTAATCAAGACTTTAATGCCTCACTCATGGACCCAAGTGCTTAGTTAGGCTTGGAATGGGTGGGAAGGCTTGGAATGGAAAGGTCATCTATCTTGTTTGTACGAAAGGTATTCGGCTCCGCATGAGTGAGTATGGGGGCCAGGATTCGGTAAAGGTAACCAGGATAACCTTTTCTTGTGGGGGCCGGAGCCTGGGAAGAATCCCAAGGATAACCCATGATGATCTATGTGATGACACTCTGTCTAGGACAACAGTTGGTTCTTTTTTATTGTGGGTATGGTTTCCGTAACATACCCGATGTGACCATAGTTGGTATTCGATTTTTATGTGTATGGTTCTCGTAACATACTTGATCTGCTTTATTTCTAGAAGCAATGTGACCTTGTAGAGTTGTACTTGTATTATACTTGCACGGTATTTGAGTTGTACCTTGTGGTGTTGTACCTGTGAGGTTCATGTGTTTGGTTGTTTCAGTTTGGTTCAATTTATGTTAGCCTGTGTCTAGAGGTAGATGGTCTTGGCTAGGATTCTTGGTTACTATCTCCTAGCATGGGGGGTGGCCCTTTGGGTTCCACTTGGTTGGGTGGCATGCACCTAAATCCATTGGGTTCTTTCTTCATGTTCATGTGGACGAGACTTCCAGTTGGAGAGCTTGTTGGATTACAGTTTTAGTTCATGCTTTATTGTATTTCAGGTGATCTTGTATTATTCTACCCTTCAGTTGTTATCGAGGTGGAAGTTGTAATTGTAATAATGTTATTGGATTTGCCTCATTCAGGGAATGAGTGTTGTAATCTTATTATTTAAAATGGATTAATGAAATCGAAAGTCTTATCTTATGCTTGTTGTTATTTCATCTTACTTGGAATGTATGTGTTAATTTATTAAGTAAATAATTGTCATAGTTTATATTCATGTTTTTTTTGTTGAGGTTCTATATAACCTCTATCTCGTAACCTTAGAGGTTGTTGGCATTAGTTAATTAACTTACTTATTATTTATCCTTTAAAAAAAAAAAAAATTCGTTTAAGTAGTTAAATGCAACTTCCTCTAGGGTTGCGTGGCGGGGCGTTACACATGGTATCAGAGCCTAGGTTTAAACACTAGGTACTTTGGGATTATGATGGAGCCATTAACCTTTCAGTTGTGTGCATTTTGAGTTGTGTACCTCACTTAATACCTTGGTGTGTAGACGAGGTTTTGATTTGGTGCATTATGTGTGAGGGAGTTATATCCCTACTTGTTTGTAGGCTTCCAGGAGTAAGCCTAACCCTAGGGGGGAGGATTTAATACCCCTTTATTTTTCCTTCTGGTTGGACTGTGTGTCTTTGTGTCGGTATGTTGCTTTGATGAGTTTCTGGTTATTCTGATGTTATATTTATTCCATGCTTTGGATTAGCATAGTGGTTATTTGAATTAAAGATGTTTATGCTTTGAATTATATTATTATGTTAGAATTGTTAGTTATTTGCATTGTATTGGTGAAGGGGATGGTATTGTATCACTCACTTGCAAGTGCCCTACAATCCCGTGATTTCCTCTTCATGGTGTGTATTTTATGTTTTTTATACTATATGTTGTTGTTTACTTGATTTATAGGTGACAGGTACAGGACATCGACTCCACCTGGTTTCACAGGTTGGAGCGTGTTCAATGCCCAACAGTATTCGATTGAGAGATAGTAGCTAGGTTTCCATGCCAGGTCGTCACCCTAGTCCTTATATGTCGTTAGTTGTTAGTCAGGTTGTGTTGTTCTAATTATCGTTCCCCCTCTTCGTTATTTAATCACAAGTTAAATTGGGTGATTTAAATAGCTTAATGTATTTAAGTTGTGGATTAATTTGATCTGGAAATTATGTGAAATGTAATTGATTTTATTATTAATTTAATTTAATTAATAAATAATTAGTTGTTTATTAAATCTATTTATTAATTAATTAAATTTATGATGTTGAAAGAATTAAATTTATGATGTTGAAAGAATTTAATTTATCTATGTTGAAGTTATTGTTATTTTGTTGAATTTGAAAATAAGAAAATGCATGAAAGTCAATTTGTGAAAATTGGAATTCAAAATTAGAAAAATGAATTTAAAAGTCAAATTTGAAAGTTTGAAATTCAAAAATTGAAAGAAATTAGATATTTCCTAAATTTCTGTTTTGAAGAATTTATTAGGGTGGTTGTTGAAATTTTAGGGTTTTATCCTTATGGTTGAATTTCTTTTCTCAATTTTTTGATTATTGAGTTTTTGGAGAAATTGAAAATGGAGGAGAGGAAGATTGTTGCATTTTGTGGGTTTTGGATTGAAGTTATAAAAATGGCTGATTTGAAGAGGGAATCCAAGCAAGGAACGAGGCACCATCTGGATCTTCTCCAAATTCTTGCAAAACTAGGTTCATGTTATTTAAATTGTTTATTGAAATTGGAAAGGCTCATGTTTTGAATTTGTTGTTTGCAAATTCATTGTTTGAAAACTCAAATGATTTAGATTTTAAAAAAAAAAAAGAGGATAGAAAACCCATGTTGAAATTTGAGTTGTTTGCAAAAAATTCCCTTCTTTGAAAATATCTCTTCAAGAAAATCAATGGAATTTCTTCACTGAAAATGGTTTTTTTTACATATGTTTTTCTCAATTACTTATGTATATTTAGTTTATAAAAATAAATATATATCATCTATAAATATATATATATATCTTGGGTATGTATATATATATACATAGATATATATGTTATGTTTTTATTTTAAGAAAGGTTGCTGTTAAAAGTTTTGGGATTATTTAAAAAAAATAAAATATTAAAAGTTTTATTTTATTGTTTTGGGGTTAGGGCAGCTGGGGCTCGACCCACAGCCGCCCCCATGGGAGGTACTATGGGGAGCCGCGCTAGCCGCGCCCGCCCCCATTTGCCTATGATGGTTGTGCTTAGCCGCTGCCACCACCTGGTTCGGCCACCACCATTACTCTTGCCACCACCGTCCCCGCTCCTCCCATTCGCAGCAGCCCCGTGCCCGTAACTGCCATAGCCACCTTCACGCTTAGTGCGGTCTCCGACTGTGCCTTCCACCTCTCGGCGTCTCTACCTCCTACGGCCACCCACTGTGAAAAACCCCACCTTCGCCGCCGCCGCCTTTGTCCAAACCAAATCCGTGGCCAAAGAAACCGTGGCTTGTGGAAACTGCGGCTGGGAAAACATGTGGCCTTAACCCTAATCCGGTCGCCTCGAGATTCATGCGGCCATCCCATGACTTTGTATGGCATGTGGCACACGGCACGAGGCACCGCTTGGGTAGGTTGTTTTTAAAATATAAAGTTTTCTTTCATTAATATTTAATATTATTTGTATATAATGTTAAAATATTATTATATATATATATATATTAATCATTAATATATATATTTAAATATTTAATATTATATGTAAATAATATTAGAAAATTAATTTAATATTTTATAGTGAGAATGTAATTTTAAATATATATATATTTATTTTAAATATATATATATTAAAATGATGGTGTAAAATAATAACATTTTTTTTTTAAAGGGAAAGATATTTTTTAAAGTAATATGTTTTAGTGGAGATTATAAATTTTAAAAGGGTTGGGTTGATTAATGTCATGTTGTAAATGAAATTGAGAAACTTTTAGATCAATATGTTATAGCCAAAATAAAGGGATTTATTTTAAGATGTCATATTTTGTTGAACAAATATTGGAATTATAAGTAAGGTATTGAATGGAAAAATTAATTGATTCTTTTAAAACGATATGTGTTGCATTATAGAAGTAAACATTCATTTAACATTATTTTAAATGCAATTAGAGAAGAGAATGTTGGTTTAGATTTTATCCCTTGTCTGAAAGAGACGTGGAATCAATTTGTGTGCAATAAATTATTGAATGAAATGCATCTAAAATATCCAAAATTAGTTTATTTCAATGCGCAATTGTTTTATGTGTTTATTCCTTAGTGTGCATGTTTAGGGAAGTGGGTCAAGTGGCTTGATTATTTAAGTCTTCCAGATGTCATTTTCTGATATGTGGGTTGTCGTGCCATGTTTGTCAACCTATTGTGAGTCCTTGAGTATTGCATGGGATCTAGATAGTGAAAATAACCCAGTTTTCACGAACGGGGATGTTTTGTACCTCCTTGGTTCAGGAGCGGATTATGGGATCCGTGTCTCCTCGTATGGAATGACCTTGTTATGTGGTTTGTTGCCTCTAGTGTTGGAGTGTGTTCCAATTGTGTCACCTCCTAAGAAAGGAGAGGTCATGATATCTTGTTTGTTGCGCTTTGTACTCTTGGTGATTGTTTGGTATGTGTGTTCTCAAGTAGAAAAGTGGCTTGTAATGGGGGCCGACACACAAAGTGGTGCCAGGATAACTCATTGTAAGTTAGTTAATCAAGTGATAACTAAAACAATACTTAAAAGATTAGGACTAACCTCTCACTAATCAAGACTTTAATGCCTCACTCATGGAGCCAAGTGCTCGGTTAGGCTTGGGATGGGTGGGAAGGCTTGGAATGGCAAGGTCATCTATCTTGTTTGTATGAAAGGTATTTGGCTCCGCATGAGTGACTATGGGGGCCAGGATTTGGTAAAGGTCACCAGGATAACCTTTTCTTGTGGGAGCTGGAGCCTACAAAGAATCCCAAGGATAACCCATGACGAGTTGTGTGATGACACTCTATCTAGGACAACAGTCGGTTCTTGTTTATTGTGGGTATGGTTTCTGTAACATACCTGATGTGACCATAGTTGGTATTCGATTATTATGTGTATGGTTCTCGTAACATACTTGATCTGCTTTATTTCTGGAAGCAATGTGACCTTGTAGAGTTGTACTTGTATTGTACTTGCATGGTATTTGAGTTGTACCTTGTGGTGTTGTACCTATGAGGTTCATGTTTTTGGTTGTTTCAGTTTGGTTTAGTTTATGTTAGCCTGTGTCTAGAGGTAGATGGTCTTGGCTAGGATTCTTGGTTACTATCTCCTAGCACGGGGGGTGGGCCTTTAGGTTCCACTTGGTTGGGTGGCGTGCACCTAAATCCGTTGGGTTCTTTCTTCATGTTCATGTGGATGAGACTTCCAGTTGGAGAGCTCATTGGATTATAGTTTTAGTTCATGCTTTATTGTATTTCAGTTGATCTTGTATTATTCTACCCCTCAGTTGTTATCGAGGTGGAAGTTGTAATTGTAATTATGTTATTGGATTTACCTCATTCAGGGAATGAGTGTTGTAATCTTATTATTTAAAATGGATTAATGAAATCGAAAGTCTTATCTTATGCTTGTTGTTATTTCATCTTACTTGGAATGTATGTGTTAATTTATTAAGTAAATAATTATCATAGTTTATATTCATGTTTTTTTCATTGAGGTTCTATATAACTTCTATCTCATAACCTTAGAGGTTGTTGGCATTAGTTAATTAACTTACTTATTATTTATCCTTTTAAAAAAAATAAAAATAATAATTCCATTTAAGTAGTTAAATGCAACTTTCTCTAGGGTTGCGTGGCGGGGCGTTACATATCTAAATATATATATTTTAAATTATCTACATTCACAACTATATATATATATATATTAATACTTTAATATTATATAAATATAATATATAATATTAACATATATATATTTTATGATATATATACATTAATATTTTAATATTATATGAATATAATTTTAAATATTATAAATAAATATATTATTATTATTTTTTTCTATTAAAAAAAAAATTCTCAAATTAGAAAACGCTAGACGCTTTTTTATGGAAATGCGCATCAGTTTATCATTGGATGGCCATGGGGGGACATATGTGTTTTGTTGCTGGGCAGGGGGCGCTCAACCCACAACCGACCCTATCCTTGGGCCGACTGTGGGTAACACAGTCGGATCCCCTAAGGGCGCCGACTGTGTTACACACAACCGAACCCTTGGGTGAGGGCGCGACCAGTGAAGGAGGGGAGTGGGGGTTGCGTTGGAGGCTCCGCCTCCACAACTGTCCCCTGTGTGGGGGCGGCGGTGGGGGCAGCGCCTCCCACAACTTCCCCCCCCCCAAACCCTCCAAAACATTTTTCCTTTATTTATTTTTTTAAATAAATTTTTTATTTTAGCCAACTCGCCCATGACTGCGGATTTTGAAAATCCACCCAGATTCAAATGGGATTCATTTTTTATTTTTTTTCTCTTCTATTTTCCCAAACAACAAGTATATATATATATATATATATATATATATATATATATATATGCTCATATATATATATATATATTTTTATCCAGGTTAACAACAAAATTATAAAAACAAAAGGGCAATAATTTTTAAAATGGTCAAATACAACAAATACACCATTTTTCTTTGAAGATGAAGCATTTGCCATCAAGGTTTCAAGATTTGAAACAAAATCTAAATATGGGTTTGCAACCAACATAACAACTTTGAATACTTTCTTCAAAATCAAAATAAACTAAAATAGATGAACCTGGTTTCAGAAGTTTGAGAAGAAGACAAATGGAGCACTGGTTCTTCAACTGATTTTAGCTCCTCCAAGCAATCCCAATCAAAAACCCACAAACCAGACATTTCTTCCTTCTCCATTTTTCCAATTTTTTCATCCTCCCAAATTTTATCCAAAACCAAATAATAGAGAAAAAAATTCCAAAATATCTCATCACTCACCCTCATAAATTTTCAGAAAACAGAATAGGAAATATCTCTAATTTTCAATTTTCACCTTTAAAATTTTCAAAAATGAAATTAAAACCCTTTTTCAATTTTCAAACTTAATTTAAATTTAAAATATCTATTAATTCAAAACGAATAACTTAATTCAATTCAACATCATTAATTTAATGAATTAATAAAATAAATCTAATCTGAGATTAAATTATTTATTAATTAAATTAAATTAATTAATAAATTAAATAACATCTCTAACCTTATAACCAGATTCATTTAATCAACCACTTAATGCATAGGCCATTTATTTAACCTTTCTAACTTGCAATTAATAAGATCAAGGCAAAAGAACAATATTTAAGTCAACAGAACCAGACTAGAACTGCCAACACACTATGACCAGGGTGATGACTTGGCATGAAAACCCTAGCTACTATCTCCCAATCGAATACCGTTGGGCAATGGACACGCTCAACCCTGTGAAACTAGGTGGAGTTGATGTCCTGTACCTATCAACCTGCGAACAATAGAATATCGCACATGTATATTTGCATCATAGAAAACACACCATGAAGAGGGAATCACAAAATCGCAAGGCACTTGCAAGCGAGTGATTCAATCCCGTCCCCTTCATCAATACAGTGTTACAAATTGACGAGTCTAACATCAATAGTCTAATCAAAACATAAAACATCATTATTCAAATGTTCACAATGCTAATCTAAAGCATGTCACAATGATAACATCAGAATAAAATACCACCATATCAAAAGAGCAAAATGGAGGGGTATTACATAGAGCACCTCTCAATGTAAATAGTGGTAAAGTATATTTTATTTTATACTTAATATTTATTTTTATATAAATTTTATATTGTAGATTTAGACTTATTATTTTAAATATGTTTATAAAAAATTTAATAATTATGCGATAGGCATTTTACAGGTGGAGATGAGAGAACTCATTTTGTTTGTGTAAATATATAGAAAAAAATAAAAAATAAAAAACAAAAAATGAAATTAGAAAAAATAAAATAAAAAATAAAAACCAAAAAAGAAATTAGAAAAAATAAAAATAAAATAAAAAACCAAAAAAGAAATTAGAAATGGTTGAAGCGAAAAATTGGAGAAAATTGAAAAAATTATGAAACTAATGGAAAAAAAATTGAAAGTGGAAAAAATAACAAAAATAGAAAAGCTAAGGAAAACAAAAAGCATGGACAAAACATGAGTCTCTGGTGGAGAGAATTTTTTGATGTCGAATTGTGGAGGGAAGAATTTGTACCATATTTAGATATATATTTTAAAATATAAATATACTAGCTTATCTATCTTAATATATTAATATATATATTATTGCTTTGTTTTATTTTTTTGAATTTAAAAATATGCCTCGATAATGATATTGCTTGCCATATAATATATATATCTTAATATATGAAGATAGATAAGCTAGTAGCAGCCGCAACATGTGTAACACATTGAATAAATTAATATATTTAGGCCTATGATTAAAGTTAGCATTTAGGATTAGGGTTTATATCATGGTTAGGGTTAGCATTAGGGTTAGGGTTTGGTTTAGATTTATTATTATGATTAGGGTTAGGGTTTAGTGTTAAGGTTGAGTTTATGGTTATAGTTAGTGTGAGAATTATGGTTAGGGTTAGGGTTTGGATTATAATTATAACAGGTTTTAGGTTAGGAATAAGGCTTTGGTTAGTGTTAACGGTAGGGTTGGAATTACTATTAAGGTTTGGATTAGAATTATAACTAGGGGTAGGGTAAGGATTTATATTTGGTTAGGGCTATGGTTTGAGTTAGGGTTACGGTCAAGGTTAGGATTAAGGTTAAGATTGACATTAAGGTTAGGATTTGGTTTACGATTATGATTATGGTGAGGGTTAGGGTTTAGACTTATGATTAGGGTTATAGTTAGCATTAGGGTTTAGTGTTAAGGTTTAGTGTTATACATTGAATAAATTAATATAATTAGGGTTATGATTTATATCATAGATAGTGTTAGCATTAGGGATAAAGTTTATGTCATAGTCAGGGTTAGCATTAGATTTAAGGTTAACCATTTAGGATTAGGGTTTAGCATTTCGGTTTATGATTATGGTTAGGTTAGGGTTTAGGCTTATGGTTAGGGTTATAGTTATAGTTAGGGTTTAGTGTTAGGGTAAGTGCTAGCATTAGGTTTATGGTTAGGGTTATAATTTTTTTCTATGGTTAGGATTATGTTTAGGGTTTACATTAATGTTCAGGTTAGGCTAAGAATTTTGGTTAGGGTGAGGAAATGGGTAGGATTGGGATTATTATTATGATTATGATAGAATGATAGAATAATATTTATGGCTGTTTTAAGTTCAAGATTAATATATGTATGTATGTATGCTAGTAGCAGTCGCGGTGCAACATGTAAGAGATTAATATAATAATATAATTTATTATAATAATATTAATTATTATAATAAAATATTAAATTATATTTTGATATAATATTTAATAAATATTATAAAATATTAATATTAATGTAATTGAATTAGAATTATAGTTATAACTTAATTGGAATCCTAATTCTAATGGAAACCCTAAATATAACTTAAGCCTATAAATAAGATTTTTGGATTAAACTATGTGTCTATTTTTTACATCAATGTTTCAGATCATACTCTTCTCTATTTCTACATTGCATCCAGATGATGGATCATGGAGTATGATCCAAAATGTTGATGTAAAAAAATAGACACACAGTTTAATCCAAAAATCTTATTGCATACTATCATGGACTATGGAAACTTCATGCTTTCAATAACTTAAGCCCTAAATATAATGCTAACCCTAAATATAAATCTAACTTTAAATATAACCTTAACCCTCAATATAACCCTAACCCTAAATATAACCTTAATTTTAATTCTGACTCTAATTATAACCCTAACTCTTAATCTAAGCATAATCGTAATTCTAACATATTAAAATAATTAAATTATGTAATTAAGTAATGCATTAAAGATGTTTAAGGTGATGTGATAAATAATGAGAATATATTGACTATGTATAATTAGGGGGTTATAGTTTGGAACACAACAAAATATTGAGTACTTATGTATTTCATGTTACATAATGGATTATATTTGAAGGAATTTTTAGTCATAAGCATTAATCTAGTCCAGACAAAATTGTAAAAAGATTTATTTTTCCCTTGGTCATTAGAAGTAATTCTCAATCGATCAACGTATAATCAAGGGATTATAGTTTGAACCACAACAAAATATTGAGTATGTATTGCATGTTACATAATGGACTATATTTGAACGAATTTTTAGTCATAGGTAAGTATGTTTTTTAATCTCATATAGTTCTTCTTCTATATTATATTAATGGAATCCTAGTCCTAATTAAAACTTAATCCTAACTTAATTTAACTCTTATTTTAATCATAAATATAACACTAATTGAACACTATTCCTAACCCTAGATCTAATTAAACCCAAACCCTAATTGGTTGCTACTTGAACCCTAACCCTAATTAAATTTTAACCTTAATTGGACCCTAACCCTAATTTAACCCTAACCCTAACCCTAATTTAATCTTAACCCTAATATTAACACTAATTTAAGCCTACCCCTAATTTAATCCTTACTTAATCTTAACTTAACCCTAACCCTAATTATATCATAAACCTAGATAAGTAATTTAACCCTAATCATAGAACTAACAATAATTCTTACCCTAATTTAACCCTAACTCCAACCCTAACCATAATTTAGCCATAACCCTACAAAACTCTTATCAAATCATAACCCTAAATAATCCCTAACCCAAATTGAATACTAACTGAATTGTAACCCTAAGTGAATAGTAACCTTAATTGAATTCTAAGCATAACCTTAATTAAACCCTAAGCATAATTAAAAATTGACCCTAACTTTAACCCTAACCCTAATTTAACTATATCCCTAATTGAACCCTAACCCTAATGTTGATGATTTTTGGTTGATTATTTGTCATGTGGAGCTTAATCCTTACTTAAGTGTACTCTTATTAAATAATCATTACTCTAAGACTAATTAAACTCTAATCCTAACCCTAATTCAATTTTAATCTTAATTGAACCATAATCCTAATTTAACCCTAACCCTAATAAATATTAACCATAATCCTAACCCTAATTTAAGCTTACTCCTAATTTAATCCTTATTTAATCATAGCCCTAATTAAATCTTAACATTATTTGAACCCTAACCCTAATTATGTCATAACCCTAGATAACTCTAAGTTGACCCTAAGCCGAAAACTAAGAATAGCCCTTACCCCAATTTAACCCTAACTCCAGCTCTAACCATAATTTAACCCTAACCCTACAAAACTCTTCTTGAGTCATAACCGTAATTGATCCCTAACCTAAATTGAATACTAACTAAACTGTAACCCTAAGTGAATAGTAACCTTGATTGAACTCTAAGAATAACCTTAATTAAACCCTAACCATAATTAAAACTTAACCCTAACCATAATTAAAACTTTGTCCTAACTTTAACCCTAACCCTAACCTTAATTTAAGCTTAATTTTTTTTGAACTGTAACCCCATATAAATTAAATCCCTTACCATAATCATAACCTTAATTAAACCATAATTGTAATTAAACCCCAATCCAAACCTATCAAAACTCTAATTCAAAGCCTTGTTGTAAATCTAATTTAACTCTTACCCTAACCCTAAGTCTAGTTAATCCACCACCCTAGATGAATGCTAATTGAACCCTAAACTTAACTCTAATTAAATATTAATCCTAATCGAATCTTGATTTAACCCTAACCCTAGTTGTGTCATAACCCTAACTCTAATTGAACTGTAATCCTAACTTTGAATGAAAGTGCTTCCCTCACCCTAGGTGAGAGGAGATTTGCTTTATATCTATTACTTTTTTATTCAATTTTTCTTATTTTCTTTCTTGGTGTTATTACATCCTCCACTTTAATTAACCTGGAAGTTAATTTATTGTAAACACAATTTTATATTTGTGTTAGCATTTTGAATGAGATAATAACATACACTACAATACCTTACATTCTAAAACATGTAAGATGCATACTCACTATAGGGATTTTAGAGTGCATTTGAAAAATAGCTTGAAGAGCATACACCATCCTATGTGAAAGGTATGATTTTTTGGGCACAACCTAACAAATATACATTTAAATTATTAATATTATTTTAAATTTATAACATTTAAAATATTATTCAAATTTACCTATGTTGATATATGAGAGATATAGAAAATCCAAACTCTATACTATTCATAGTTAATTTAAATTATATTTTATTCAATTGTTAAAAATTTAAGTTGTTTATAAATAATTTCAATTTTTCATAATTAACTTGGCATTGTGTAAAAAGGATTTAAATTATTTATAAAAATAAAAACATATAAATAATTTAGTTTAAGATATGGATTGAATGAGATTAGACCTAATCAATGGATTAAATTCCATTTTCTCATCACCAAGATTAGTAATGTGCAAGTGAGAGCATAAGATGACTGTTTAATTTAATTTAGAAGTACATCATGCAAATCTATCAAATTAGTACTTTGAGAAAAATAAATATTCCTTTATATCATTTATGGCTTCTTTGTTATGAAGATAAATTCATTTATAATATTAATAATTTCTAATTTAACACAAAAGTAATTTATTTAATCTAAGAAATTACTTTTGTTTTGTGTTAAATTAGAAAATACTAATACTATAAATGAGTTTATCTTAAGCCATAAATGATATAAAGGAATATTTGTTTTTCTCAAAATAGTAATTTGATAGGCATGATTAACTATTTATGTAATATTCTAGAAATTTTTTTTTCTCAAAATAGTAATTTGATAGATTTGCATGATTAACTATTTATGCAATATTCTCAGAATAGGATATAAACTTGTACTTAAATCAATAGAAAGCCTCTTTATAAGGAAATAAATAAAGATTTTAAATCAGGTATCTCACCTACCAAATTTAAAAGTTAGAAACATCTTTTATGTCTAATTTAAAAACTACTTTTATATGAAATAATAATTTTGGAATATTTCTTTTGCACTTTTTAAAATTTAGAAAAAAAATTATGTTTAATTTAAAAACTAACTTTATATGAAATAGTAAATTTAGAATATATATTTTTGCACATAATTTTGTAAAATTTAGAAACTTCTTTTTATATCTAATTTAAAAACTACTTTTATATTTATTAGAAAAGATCAATTAAATAAATCTATATAATAACATCTCAAGTGATATCTTTTTTTTTTTAATATTTTAAAGTCTATTAATTTAAAAAAATAAAATTATATGAGATAGTAAATTTACAATATTTGTTTATACTTGATTTTTTGAATTTTAAAAAATTAGCTTATTAGAGACATTAAAAGAAAAGACGAAGAATCAGGGAATTTGGTGGTCTATTTGATCATTTTTTGCATTTTAGAGTGTATATTACAACTTTAAAATTTATTAAACCGTATAACTTGACTTGCTATATTTTTATATAACCGTATATATGACACTTTAAATTATTATTAAACCGTAAGTGTTTATTATAGGAAATATTATATATAATGTTTACTATAAAAATATAATTAGTTTAAAATCTTTTCAAATATGAAATATAATTCTTCTAATTTTTAAAATATTTTTAACAATAAATTTAAGATTTTGATTATTTTTTAGTATGAATTTAGAAATTTAAATTGTAAATCTTTTCAAAATAGAATAAATTGTTTTTTAACTTTTCATATATTATTAACAAGATTTATTTTTATATGAATTTAGAAACTTCTTAATAAATTTATGATTTTTAGATTTATTACTAATTATTACTATTTTCTAATAGAATAAATTGTATTTTAACTTTTAACATATTTTTAACAAGATTTATTTTTAATATGAATTTATAAACTTCTTAATAAATTTATGATTTTTAGATTTATTACTAATTATTACTATTTTCTAATTTTAAATTATTTTACTAATATATATATCCATATTGATCAGTAATAACATAATAAAAAAAATTATTGTTTTTCAAGATATAGAGTTTGTGTGTTTTACAACTTCCAATTTATTGGTGAGAAATTTATATGTTTTTGAATTCTTTGAAATTTTATTTGGCTTTTATAAATGATTTTTTACTTTTATTGTTTTAGGAGAGTTTCCAATTTTATTGGTGAGCATTTGTATGTTTTTGAATTCCTCTCGAATTTTATTTGGTTTTTATGAATGATTTATTATTATTATTATTATTATTATTATTATTATTATTATGATTGGAGAGATTTCAATTTTATTGATGAGGATTTGTATGTTTTTGAACTCTTTAAAATTTTACTTGGTTTTTATAAATGTTTTTTTATTTTTATTTATGATGATTATTTTTATTTACAAAGCACCAATCCTCTATTGAAGTTTTTTTAGTATGGTTTTTTTGAGGTTTTCATATTTAATATGCATGATTCATAAAATCAATAATAATGTTTTAATATAGAAAGATTTTTATATAAAATCATAAATTAAATATTTTTTGACAATTTATATTTTTTATAAAACGTAAAATGAAAGGTATTTAAATAATCAAACCGTCACAATTATTTTTTATGATAGGTAAGGGTGGCAATCAAATTACAAGCCTGTGAAGAACAAATGCATTTGAGGAAAGAAAAAGAAAATAAAAGAAAAGAAAATAGAATAATTCTTTATAGGTGGGTTTATAGCTCTAGTTTCTTTTTAGTAATTACTTTTGTTTTTAGTGTTTTATTTTTATTTAAATTTATATGAATTGTTATAATGCTTTTAATTATTTATTTTTTTGATAGGTAAAAAAGTAATTTCATTGATTTCCAAAAAGATTTCGATTACATGGAGGCTTGCTTATTAGGTAGAATGAAAAACACTACCCCAACCTAACTATACCACCATACACCCTACCCCAACAACAAAAACCCCTTCATGTCCAAACACTACTCAACAAAAGGGAGCCGCCACTCGAACTCCAGCCTGCGCCACCCTTCCACCAGACCTGACAACAACACACAACCCTAGATAGAAAATCGGCTATCCTGAGCCACGGACGAAGGGCCACCACCCTAGGCAGAAAGCCACTTCCTTCCTCAGCATCAGTCACCCTACTATGAAATCCATGCACACCATACAAAATTATGGGCCACCACCATACACAGCCAAAATTATGCATTTAGCTTTGAGGTAGGAACGAAACAACCCCGACCAATCTAAGCCTCCCAATGGCTCGAAATGAAAAGGGAGAATGAGGGAGATTAATCCCCACCTAGCCCGTCACCTATGCTCGAAAAGCATCTCCTTATTCTTAGACGAGAAACACCATCTCCTCCTTCATTTTCCAGCACGTCAGCCTACCCATTAGCCTCCTTGTACACATGAAGAATTGTGTATTCGAGCCCATCACTAGGAATTTCCTTGGCTTGATCCAATAAACCTTGGAGCTTCCAATTTACCATTGATCCATATTTGAGGGTGTGTATTACCACCATTGAGTCCCCTTCAATCTCGAGCCTTTGAACCCTAATTCTCCTGCTAAGCTTGAGACCACAAATGAGCGCTTTGAGCTCAACCACGGTGTTTGTTCTATCCAGGAGAGGAGTCGATTGCTCTGCCACAACCACACCTGAATCATCAAATATACAACAACCAAGACCTGAGGATCCTGAATTGCTGCGTGAAGCTCCATCGAAGTTCATTCTGAACCAACCACACCAAGGAGGAATCCACTTTACATTCTGGCGCTTGAGCTTTTTGCCTCCTGGGCATGGGAACCATCATTGGGAATGATAATGCCATGCTAGGAGCGTCTCACATTTGCATCCCAATTTGTAAATTCCCAGTCCCGCTGAGTCAAATGCCTAATCCTGCTATTTAGGACCTCAACGATCATCGCCTCTACCTTGTTGATGAAGGTAGGAAATTCTCTTCCCTTATCTGTGAAAACCCTTTTTTTCCTCTCCTTCCAAATTTCCCAAACTAGCAAAGACAAGAAGATCTTCCATATCTTGTGGTACAAAGCCTTTTTTCTGAGGATAGGCCATGAAGAAAATAAGGAATAGATGTCATTTAATAAGGCGCAAGACCAACCCACCTGAGCACACAACCACTTCCAGCAGGCTTGTGCAAAGCTGCAGTGCAAGAGAAGGTGATCGCAGTCCTCTTCTGCCTTATAGCACATTACACACCGAGATGGTCCCGCATAGAATATTTTCTTGAATCTATCCCCTATGAGGATTCAAACCTTTATAGGTTCCCAAGCAAATGTCCTAGCCTTTGGAAGGCAAGCCCCATCCATACAAAGATGAATTGGAAGCATAGATTGGGGAAAATCCTCAAGCAAAAACTCGTAACCACCCTTAACATTGTAATTTCTAGAGGGAGACCCTGCCCAAACCAGCCAGTCCTCACCCATGTGAATAACTAGTGACCTTTTCTGGAATTTAGCCCTAAGCTACGCCACCTCTCTTTGAGGAATTTGAACCTACATTATTTGTCTCCATTTAAACTCCTGAGCTTCATCTGGTCCGCCTGACTTAAGGTAGTCACGAACATAGACACCCCATTCCTGGGTAAGTATTGCCTTCGCTTCAGTCTGCCCCAGAGTGCTATCCAAGCTTGGAAATCCCCCCCAAGAATCTTCCCAAAATCTGGCCCATCAACCTCTTTCACATCCCAAGCTAGATGATCCCTAATTAAATTTCTGCATGCCTTCATAAAATTCCAAATCCTGAAACCATTCGAAAGTTGTGGTGCAGTCAAAACTGTTGATGCATTACGATTCATTAGGTATTTGTGTTGCAAGATTTGTGCCCACTTGGCATCATTCCTCACATACATGGCCCAGACTAGCTTTACACCAAGAGCTATGTTCATCTTTAACAGATCATGAATCCCAATGCCACCCTTTTCTTTGGGAAAGCAGACCATCGCCTAGGAAACTAGAGGAAATTTGTGTTGATTGGATTCCTCATGCTAGAAGAAGTGCCACATGCACTGATTTAAGGCCCAACCTTGCCATTAGGAAGTGCCAGACAAGAAAGAAGATATATGGGGAGAGTCGAGATTACTGCCTTCAAAATCATGATGCACCTAGCCTACGAGAGCCATTTAACATTCCACAAAGAGAGTCTGTTACTGACTTTGCTGAGCATAGGCTCCCATAGTTTCCCAATTCATACCCCTTTCTCTAGTGGGAACCCCAAGTAGGTCATCGACAACACCCCCATTCTAAAATTGAGCATTTTTACCACCTGAGCAGCTAAACAAGGATCAGTATTGAAGAAAAATACTCCAGACTTTTGAACACCTACCTGTTGTCCCGAAGCTAGTGCATAATTTTTTAAAATCTCCCTCAGATGTCTTGATTCCCGATAATCAGGAGAGGTAAAACAAAGTGTGTCATCTGCTAATTGTTGGTGTGTGGCCACAAGGAGCAAACTAGTAATCTGGATGCCACTAAGAAAGCCCTGAAGCCTGGTCATGCCAAAACTTCTGCGTAAAGATTCTACAATTAGAATGTAGAGGAAGGGAGAAAGAGGGTCCCCTTGATGGATGCCCCACGATGCATCAAAAAATCCTTCTGGTTCGCCATTTATAAGAACTAAATACTGGGGTGACAAGATGCAGACAAAGATCCAGTCAATCCATCGTTTTTCAAAGCCAAAGGCTTCCAAGACCTTGCATAGGAACCGCCAATCCACCATATCGTAAGATTTTTTGATATCTAGCTTTACCAACATTCTTGGTCGCCCACTTGATTGAAGATAGTGGATAGCCTCTTGGGTGAGAGTGATCCCATCAGATATTGACCTCCCAAGAACAAATCTAGTTTGTTCTTTCGAGATTAAACAGGGCATTAATGGTTTTAACCTATTAGAAATTACTTTCGCCATTATTTTGTAGATGGTGTTATAGAGCGATATCGGCCTGGATGCATCAAGAAAGGTAGGCTTCTCCTTTTTCAGAATCAAGGCCAAGAAGGTGCAATTGACTTCCTTTAGAAGTTGTCGAGTTGAAAATGCCTCATTCAGAGCAGCCGTAATTCCTTTCCAGTCAGATCCCAAAAGGTTTGAAAAAATGATGCGGGGAAGCCATCCGGGCCTGGAGCTTGGTCTGGATGAAGCTGAAAAACCATGGCCCTAACTTCCTCATCTAAGAGTGGTTTCAATAATGAAGCCTTTTTCTCATCCAAGACCAAAGAGGGAATATGCTGCATAGATGCACTTTTAAACTTTTCTATTTGTCGGATATGTAGGGAAAGCTACATAGGGATGCACACTCGTATGTCAGGGTCAACAATGACATGTGTAAGATGCTATTCTTAAAAAGGAACCCATTCCTTAAGTTATACCAATAGAATGGACCTAGGCCCACAACCATTGTTGCTAAAAAAACTAACACATGTTGAAGAAATGCTTATTGCTAGGGTGGATCCAGTTTTATAGGTGTCCCATGCTAGAGGAGGTCAATTTAAATATAGTGGTCACATGATAAGATTTCCTCAAGATATCTCAACCATAGACAAAATTTTTCCTCGCCGACTACAAGATCTTGAGGTTGTGATCATTCAGCGAACGACCATTGAAGGTGGTAATTACGATTGCTATGTTAATAAAAACCATGTCATGGATGCATTGAAATAAAAAATTCAATATGACAAATACTACAATGATGTTGAGATTGATGGTGAGGCTCTTAATATGTTACCTGATGTAGTTGTTGATGCCTCCAATTTCTTGCATACAATAGACCAAGTTTCTGATGAACAACTAATGCCATCAACCAACTGAATAGATGCTGCTCAAGATGAAAATGGCTCTTCAAAATTTTCATCATTTATTCCTTCCTTTCCAAATACTAGACGAGAGCTCCAAGCAATCAAACAAGTATTACAGATTGAAAAAAGAGACCAAAATATTTTTTATTGGCCTGAAATTAGCTCTTCTCCTCTTAATGAATACAACACTGAAGGTTTATTTACAATTGTTTTTCCAACATTTTTTCCCACTAGAGAAGCATTTCCCCTCCAATTGAGGAATTCTCAAATTCACTTGCATGAATATGCCCTCCACTTAATGAGATATTTTGACCATAGATTTGTAAAACATGTTAGGTTTAGGCATTTCCTCTACAACTTGATAATGAGACATTGTAGCTGCAAATTGTTTATGTCTTTGTTAGAGCGGATCTGGAAGACAAAACCCCCAAGTCTTTGTCTACATTGTGTGAACGTCTTCAAGATGCTCCTGATGGCTAGATAATTGAGCAATTGATATGTTTTGGGGCATCATTGCATGGGACTCATTCTTTTTAGAGCTCTTATCAGGCCTAACTACGTGCAATGATCGAACAACTTGGCATACCTACCCCTTTTTTCACCTTGAGTTGTGCATAAACAAAATGGGCTGATCTGCAAAAAAATTCTCTTATGTGGCTCGTTTGGTGATGGAGCCTTCGAAAAAGACACTAATAGATAGTGTTGTTCAGAATCCACATATAATGTCTTTTTATTTGTATCATAGATTCTCAATTTTCTGTGAAGAGGTGATTGAAAAAAAATTGAATGCAAAAGATTATTGGTATAGATACAAATGGTAGCATCATGGCTCTGCACATGTGCATGTTTTTTTATGGCTTCTAAAATCCCCCAACATGGACACTCTTGATTGGACGAATCACCATGATGTTACCATGGCAAGACACTTTTTTTATAGATATGTTTTAGCTTGCAATCCATGTTGCCCTACACAAAGATTGCTCATAATGTATCATTTTTCTGAAGAAAATCCATGCTTTCTTTCAACGAGCTAGATTCTTTCTAGTGATCCAATCATGGATTATGAAGAGTTGTTAAATATAGCTCAAAGGCACACAAAATGTTATGAATATACTTGTTTAAGGAAAAAAGGAGAGCAATTATAGTGTCGGTATAAAGCACCTTGGCAACATCAACTTACCTGTACATTGGCATTTGATGCCGAGTCTAACATATCGTACAAGCCAACAAGAAATGATGATCGCCTAAATATTCATAGCCCAACCATGCTTGCAATCTAGCATGCCAATATTGACTGCCCGCCAGTTGTTTCTAGGTAAATTGTTTTAAATTATATTTCTAAATATGCAACTAAATCTGAGAAGAAATCAAAAAATTATTGTGAATGCCTAGTCTAGACCTTCTCAAACATCATCAAACAACACAATGTTAGTCAATGAATACGATTAAAAAAATAAATCCCCATGCAATTCATTGAAATTCCAAGAACAAGAAATGAAGTGAAATAAACCAAATGAAACTTATTAGATCTTATTCAAACAATCCAAACCATCATCCCATGGGGGAATTGGTGCTTCTTTGATGTGGAAAGAAGCCCTTTCCCAATTCCTTGTAATTCTTTTGATGAAGATTGTTGATGATTGTGCTCCTTCATGAAATTTTGACCATAACCTAGCTAATATTGATAAAATGGAATGAAAACCTTTATGAACAATGGATGATCTTGCCTAAAATCTGAAGATAATGACTTTGCATAAAATTGTGGATCCAAAATAAAAAGAGAAACTCTCCATTTATAGGAAAGAAGGATGGAGGAATGGGAAACATGGAGGATATGGGATTAAAAATGAACCAATAACAATGAGCCACTTGTCAACATTCTATTGAAGGGAGGTTGTACACATTTTGGTCAATGTGCAAATAAATGCAATTAGGTGGAAATTTGAAATTTAAAAGATTGCTTGTGGAAGAGGATGTGGAAGAGGAGTTAATGCCACTTGGCTCAAGAAAAAGGACTTGTAAGAGGCTTTAATGCCATGTTGGAGGACAAGTCCTTTTGGGAGGGAGATTTCAAATTGGAGGAATATTCCAATGAGATGCCCTTTTCAATGAAAATAAAAGAATTTATAAATCAACTAAATTGATTGACATGTGCAAGTTGCAAAATCAAGAGGATTTGATGGATTAGAGTTAGAGTTAATTAGGATTTAATTAACTTATATGGAGATTAGTTGATTTGACATTTGATTTAGATATTTAGATTTATTTAAATCAAAATGAGATTAATTTGAGATATTAGATTTAATTAAATAAAGTTTGATTTATTCAATTAAAGATATGACATTAGAATTTAAATCAAATAAAGGTTAATTTATTCAATTTAAAGGAGATGACTTTATTAAATAAGATGATTTATTTAAAAAGAGGAATGTTAGGATTAAATAAAATTGATGATGATTTAATCAAATAAATTTGGTTTATTTAATTAAAAGAGGAAACTTGATGAATTAATTAAATAAGGATTATTCAATTAATTGGTTGGTAAGAAGAAATGATGTTAGTGAATCAGGATCAAGTGTGTGATATCAATCAAGATATTTTCGGTGTTCACATTTTGCCCCTCTTTGAAGTAATGTTCCTGCTTTGTTGGTTCAAAGAATAACACCGGCGAGATCAAAATTCAAAAAATATTTGAATTTTTTAGATGCCCTAATGGAAAGAAGTACACTGGTACATTGTAGAATACCCCCTCGAGAGATCAGGTGAAAAAGTTTGATTTGAGGGTCTATCTCACGACAAAGAGGTTCAAGATGGACGTATGGATGCTTAGACTAAAAAATCTATATGATGATGCAAATGAGATTTTTTTAGGATGCTTAGAATAAAAAATCTATATTACCCTAAATAGATTATGCAATGCATGTGAGATGGATGATGTTTTCTATTATGATGCTATGACATGATTATGCAAGATGAGAGTGCAGATGTTTTATGAATGTAGGATGGATGCATTGATGTTTTGGTGAACAACATGATACTATGTTAACATGAAAGAGTATAGAAGAATGAGAGGGATCAGCCCTTGAATCCAAGAAGATGAAAAAGTCCAACAATTCTATGAGTCATCGAGACTTTATTAGAGATGATGTTGTATTGCTTATCCAGGGATGGGAGAAGTAAAAAGCATAAATTATCTTATGTTTGATAACACACATAGATACAATGCATCAAGGTACGAAAAAATGAGGATGACATTGTATCTAGTGCGATGGACTTTGACTCAACAAATAGATAGGAGGATCCTATTCACACTTGACATACAAAAACCTCGCTAGGATGCACTTCAAAAGTTTTAAACATCTTAGACCAAAGCACATAAATGTGTAACCTATCAATGCAGTAGTCAACAAGCTATTCAAAACACCTTCCATACATACCTAACAAAGTGAGTATTTGCCAAGCTTATATTAAAAGAATATCCAACAAGCACAACAAACAAAAGATAAAGATCAATGCCCCATTCCTTTCTCTCCAAATCATTTGATTAGACATCATTGAGAGGTCATTCGAATTAGCGCAATAAGATAAATCAACAAGATAAATATAAAGTACACAAACAAGTCAATGTTCCTCATACCGCTAGCCAAGACTAAACTATGGTGATGTCTGATGTTGATGCCCATTGTAGGAAGGATGCATCTTAGGACATGATGTTATTAGATGATGGTGGCATTGATCGGATGATAGGCTATTGATACTCAGAGTTGATTAACTTTCTTACCTACTGACTTAGACTTGAGACCCTGACGTTTGAGAACACACTTTCGACTGCTAAGCTTGCTTTTGATTATTTTTCCAAAGGGTGAAGGTGACGATTGATTTACTATGAGTGATTGATTATTGCAGGCGGATGTTGAAATGGGACGAATGCACCTTTTTTTTTAAATATTTGGATTTTTTTTTATGTTTTTTAATGTTTTGAAGCTATTTTGGGATTTTTGAGATGTTTTACAAATGTTTTGGTATTTTCAAATTTTCTAATTTTTGGGTATTTTTCAAGATTTTGACCAAGAACCTAATCTAAAGACCTATCCTACGGGCCTTAGGGCTGATCAAAGATTAGCCTTGGCTGCATTATACATGTAGAGACCACGTAGTTTGAATGACACTGACTCGCTTATGGATGAGATATGAACAAATGGATTGCCAGTTTATTATGATAGACTCCTAAAGGACTAGCCTAATGTGTCTCGGGGGCCAATCAAAGATTAGCCTTTCCTACGTTCAATCTCAGAGATGACATAGTTCGACATGATGAATTTATTTTGGATTTTTGATTTGTTTTAGATATTTTTGGATTTTTTCAAGGGTTTTATGAATGTTTTTTGATTTTATGAATAGTTTTGGATTTTTTGAAGGATTTCATGAATGTTTTGGATTTTTTGGAGGATTTTATGATTTTTTTTGTATTTTTTGGTTTGAAGGAAGACTGCAAGAATATACATGAATATGATCCAATGTAGGTATAGGAACATGCCTCCAGCATGGTTCAATAGACTACTTTGATATAGGCAAGAAAAAATGACCTTATGAATGTGCCAAGTAGTACTAGGGTGTAACATGATACAAACACAGGATCAAGCCATAATGTGGATGTGGACAGGTGAAGAAAGGATGTGATGGAATGTGATGGGTGATGCGGAACCAACCATAGAGATCTTGGTGGATGGAGAATGGTTTATTTATAGAAGGCACCTGTTTTCCAGGTTTTCACCAAGGTCCTTGTCCAAAGCACCACCGAAGTGGCTTTCACTAGAGGATGATTTTTTATCTTTACTTTTTTTAATCCTTTTTCTATTTTTTTTAAATTTTTATATTTATCTTTTTTGGGTTTTTCTGGATTTATACCTTGGCACTTAGGCATAAATTTTGAGATGGGAGCTATTGATAGGCCCCAATAGAGGCTCCCCTTTAGGCATTGATAGTTGGTACATTCTCCTGACATGTAGCTTGTTGTGATGATGAATGGTCCTAACCAATTGGGTTCAAACTTGCCCTTATTGTCTAGATTTGGCACATTCTTCCGATTCTCCTTCAATACCAACTCTTCGAATTGGAATGTCTGACTCATGATCTTCTTGTTGTAGCTTTGTTTGAGACATTTTTGGTAGACTTGTAAATGGTTCAAGGCATCCATGCACCACTCATCCAGTAGTTCTAGCTCATTCAATCATGATACCTAATGTTCTTTATCTATTATAAGATTTTGCAATGATATTCTTAAGGTGGGATCTTGATATCAATGGGGAGGATGGCTTCTAATCCGTAGACTAGGGAGAAAGGGATTTCACTTACTGGTATGAAAATGCTTGTTTGGTAGGCCCATAAGGCAGTATTCCGCTATAGATGCTAGTCATGACCAACTTCATTGACTGTCCTTTTGAGGATTTTGAGGATGGTTTTATTTGTAGCCTCAACTTGGCTATTACCTTAGGGGTAGTATGGAGTATAAAAGTGGTGTTGGATGTTGAATTTATAGCATAGGTCTCGGACATCCTGGTTTTTGAAAGGTGTCTCTTTATTTGAGATAATGGCTTGTGGGACACCATAACTGCAAATGAGGTAATTCAGGGTGAACTTGGAAATATTCTTTCCTATAATATAGGTTATTAGGATGGCCTCTACCCACTTTTTAAAGTACTTTGTAGCAATGATAATGAACTTGTGTCCATTAGATGAGGTGGGGGTGATTTTCCAATGAGAACAATCCCCCGCTGCAAGAAGGGCCAAGGTGTAACAATCAGATGGAGCTCTTGAGCTAGTGCATGGATGAGGTCCCCATGCTATTGACATTGCAAGCATTTCTTGACATATTCATGAGCTTCCTTCCCCATGGTCAACCAATAGTACCCCATTCTCAATAGCTTCTTGGCCAAGGTCGTACCACTCGAATGTGAACTGTAGATGCCATTATGTACCTCTATTAAAGTAGTCAAAGTTTCCTCAACGTTTAAGAATTGTAAAAGGGTTCCCTCAATACTCCTAGGGTATAGGGTGTTGCCTAGGATAACAAAATAGGTCAACTTCTTCAGAAAGGTTTTCTTAAGGTTCAGAGTTATATCAATAGGGAGGACTCCTATTCTTAGATATGTGTATATGTCATGATACCACGGGTTACTAGGAAAAATGATTTCACACACAAATTCAGACTCTGGTACCTCAAAAGTTGCTATGAGAATCTGATCTACTAGGAATTCTTGCTTTGGGATGTTGCATGGGACATCTAGTAGCGATCCAATTGTTTCCATAACATTTGATGCTTTGTTATTCACTCTTTTTATTTGCTCAACTATGATGTCAATGAAGAATTCTTTGAGGCTTTCCTCCAACTTCTTGTATGGAGTCAATTTTTCATCCTTTGTTTGGTATTCATCATTGACCTAGTTGATGATAAGCTATGAATCTCCATAGACCTTGAGTGCCATGATTTTCCACTATACAAAAATTCTCATCCCTATGATGAGAGCCTCATATTCTTCAATGTTGTTTGTACAAGAAAATGACAACTTATATGATTTGGGTATGCAATCTCCTTATGGTGTAATGAAGAAGACTCCTTCTCTCAACCCATGTTGTGTATAGGATCCATCAAACTACATTTTCCAGTGATCCACTATGCTTATATTAAAGATGGACTTGTTAGGGAATTCTGATACAAGTGTATTTTCTGAGTATATTGGTGCTTCTTCCTATTGGTCTACAATTTCTTGTCCTTTAATAGCCTTTCATTCCACATACTCAATGTCATGTTCTATCAAGATCATAACCCATGTAGTTGTTCACCCTGTGAGCGCTCCTTTAGAAAGCAGATACTTGAGAGGGTCTATCTTGGCAATGAGTTTTATCTATTGTGCCAACATATAGTGTTTGAATCTCTATGTTGTGAACACGAATGCTAAGCAAGCCTTCTGAATGAATGTGTAATTCAACTCATGTCCCACCATGGTTCTACTAATGTAGTAAATAGCTCTCTCTTTCTCATTTTCATCATTTTTTGCTAAGAGAGCGCTAAGGGCTACTACTGTTGCTGATATATATAGGATCAAGGGATTGCCCAGAATTGGTGGAATGAGAACTAGTGGTGTGAGCAAGTAATCCTTAATTTTGTTGAAATCCTAGTAATATTTCTCATCCCTTTTGTATGCTAGCCCCTCGTGGAGTAGATAAGAATATGGGATAGCCTTATCTGCTAATTGCATTATAAATTGGCAGATGGATTGGAGTCTTCCCTGAAGTCCTCTTAATTTCTTCAATGTCCTTGGTGCCCCCATCTCGAGGATTTATTTGACTGTATCAGGGTCTATATTGATTCCTCTCATAGATATGATGTACCCTAGTAACTTGCCTGATTGTACCCCAAAGACACACTTCTTTGGATTGAGTCTAACCTTGTATTCTTCTAGACTCTCAAAAATGGATCCTAATGCTGCTATGTGATCTCAATGTTTCTTTGATTTGGCTTATATTTCATCCACATAGTCTTCCATGGCTTTATGAATCATATCATGGAAGATTAGTTTCATATTCGTTTGATAGGTAGCTCCTACGTTCTTTAACCTGAATGGCATCATATTCCAACAATATTCACCCATGGACAAGTGAAAGTTGTTTTGTGTTGGTCATCCTTAGCTATCATGATCTGATTGTATCTTGAGAATTTGTTCATTAGTGATAGCATTTCATGTCCCGCCATCATATCCACAATCATATCTATGTTTAGGAGAGGGAAATCATCCTTGGGACATGGTTTGTTTGGATCCTAGAATTTAGTGTATGTGCGGATTCCTCCAGTGGGCTTTGAAATAGGTAAAATATTTGAAACCCACTCTAGATAATCAATTGGTCGTATGAAGCCAACATTAAGGAGCTTCTGTAATTCCAATCTGACTAATAATGCTATTTGAGGATGCATCTTCCTCAACTTTTGTCTCACTGTCTTTGCCTCTGGATATACAGCTAGATGGTGCACCACAACTTTTGGATCAAGCCCAGGCATGTCAAAGTAGGTCCATGCAAATTTCACCATTCTTTCTCTTTGGAACATGGCTAGAAGTTCCTGTTCTTCTATCAAAAGTGATTCTGCATAGAAGGTTATGTGTGGTGTTTCTTCTATCCCCAAGTTGACAGGATTTCACTTCTCTGCTAAGACCCTTGACTTCTCTTGGTGAATAGAACTAAGAGTAAGATTGAATCCCCCATCCTCCGGTGCCTCAGAGAGGTTTTCACTGTTGGATGTGTCCATTTTTTTTACTATTTTCAGGTCTAAAAGTGCCATAGTGTGGTTTTCACTTAAAGACCTAGGGATTATTCTCAAATTTTCACTTTTGTGACTAAGGGATTCAATCGTCTCCCTGTAGTATCCATGCATGTCTAGCTCAATTTCAAATCCTTCTTTATGGTATCCATAAGGTATATTATCCCGTAGTCCAATGAATTCTGAGAGTGCCTCATTGTTTTCAAATGTGTCTAAAACTGGTGTTCCTCGTTGGTCGTAGTCTATTAGTTGGGGATATACTAGCTTTACTTCATGGGTTTGGTTGTTTGACTCAAAAGATAAAGTGGAAATCATGAATAAGGAAGAATATTGAAACAAGATGGGTAGGTCAATGAGGTGATCCTCATCACTATCACTACATACATCAGTTATATCAAAGGTATAGTTGTCTAAGGGTAGACCTATAGATACTAGTAACTAAAAAAGAGCTTTGACTACTTTAATAGGGGGACTTGTACCACGTATGGTTATCCTTGGAGGGGTACATCCAAGGCCAATATTTTTAATGCACTTCTCAGTAATGATGGGTTCTAATTAGTTGTTTTTTTTTTCATGAGACTTTCATTCTTGTTATAGCCCATGCCCAACATTAATTATAGACCTTTGTTAGCATCATCCATTGGAAGGGAATGCACACGTATTTCATCTTGGTATAGGAGACTTGATATATATTTTTAATCAACCACCTCTTGGCTTAGATCTCCTCAAATTCTGAATTCAGAGGGATCTGTTTTGAATGTTCGAGATGTTGTGTTAGTCAGTTGTGGTTGACCATGAGACCTAGGAGATTGAGGTAACTCTCCTATTACGAAGGCACTTTTCTTCATTTTGTAATCTCCACATCCGTTGTCTTGGATAATGACCTTGATATTATAAATTTTAGGAATGGCAGGTGTCTTTGTCCCAGAAGTGGAGGCTATAGTTGATGGATCTATATATGGAGTCGTAGGGCCTTCATCATTCTTAGGGACTTGTAGGATTTTATAATACTTGGCTTCTAGGTTCCTATAGTAAGAAAAGGGCTCTGGGTCACCATGAATTGTAACCTCTTGGTTTTCCTAGGGGAATTTAACACATTGATGAAATGTGGATGCAATAGCTTTCATCCCATGGATCCATGGGCACCCCAGAATAATGTTATAAGGGAGGTCGAGATCAAGAGCTTGGAAAGTAGTTTCCATGATGTCTGGTCCTACTTGAATGAGAAGCTAAATGGTTCCTTGAGACAATCTCTCTTGATCATCATAAGCCCGTATTGTAATACCTTTACCATTTTCAATCATATCTTTAGAGATTCATAGATTCTTTATTAGCTTGAGAGAACAAATATTCAAACTTGCACCCCCATCTACCAAGACCCTTTTGACTTTATTTTTATGGACAAATACTTTGAGGTGAAGCATTTGATTATGAGATGGTTGGGACAGAAGGTCTTTCTTAGAGAAGGTGAGGAGATGTGGCATGGTGATATGTTTGAACATAGCTTAGAACTGGTTTGTATCATGGTCTATGGGTACATAAGACTCAACAAGTGCCTTTTCTAAAATCTCCCTACGTGTAGACAAAATTTTCAGCAACTCGATGATGGAGATCTGCGTGGGGGTCTTCTTTAGTTATTCTAAGATATTGTAACCATTGGTAGCTGACTTTGATTTTGTAGTGGGTGCTCTAGCTTTTGCGGATGGTCTAGGGATGGTGATTTTGCCAATTTGTGTTGTGACTCCACAGTCAGCTTTGGGCCCATTGATATGGATAACACTTACCCATTCTTCTAATGATACGACAACATGGTCATAGACTTGGTTAACACTACCATATGTTTTACCTTTTCCATTCTTGTTTTCCTTATTATGATCTGGCACCAGGTTCGTGTATATTTTGAGGGTATGTGCAGGATCATCATGGAAAAAACAAGCCCTTAAGTGGTGATAAAAGTTCAAAAAATTAGAGTAAGGCAACTTGACATAAAAATTTGAATAAGTTATCTATATTATTTCAAAAATATGTAAGAATAGAATCTATAGAAAATTGAATGTAGTTTCTAGACTAATAGATTTTTATTTTTTAAAGTGTATTTGCTGAAAATTTGAAATTTCAATGGAGTAGTACTTAAATTTTAAGGAAAAAATAAGTAGGTATCTATCTGACCACCCTAACCACAATAAAATGATAATATTTTTTATAATATTTTAGATATATGTAGAGGACACATGTCCCAATGTGATTCATATTTTTTTCTAATTTTTTTCCAAGTAAATAATTAATTATGAATTTTTTATTACAACTTTTAAAAAATATAAAAACTTATATGTTTGACCACATTAACTTGGTCAAAACTTCATGAAATTCAATTTTCTTTTTTTAATCCTATATTATGCGAAGTATAGAATGTGATGCATGTTTAAGATTCAAAAAATGTGATACCATTTTAAAGCTATAGATGTTTTTCAATTAGCCTATCAATCAGGACTTTAGTCATAATTCAAATAGAAAATGAATAATAATTATTTATTAAATTCAAATTAAAGCATAATTTATATAGGTGGAAATTTGAGAATCTCCTATAAAAACCCTTTTCGTTTCATCAATTTTGGGTAAAAATAAAGTCATCAACCACATTGGCCATCATATCACTTAAACATATCATGAAATTTTGGCCCATAATGGTCTTGCACATACCCTTGAGGTCCTCATTCCTAGATCTTGGTGTGGAATGTTCAACATTGATAGTCTTGTCTTCAATAAGATCTTGGATTAGGTTTTTGAGTCTCATCTAGTCAACTGTTGTGTGCCCCTTTATCTTATGAAAATCATGCAAGTGCTTCTCATTATACTAGGGTGGTTTAACTTGAGGCTCCTAGTTATTTTCAATGACTCGGAGTGTGATGATGTTGGCATCAATGAGTCGCTTCATGAAAGATTCAACCAATTCTCCAAGTGGTGTGTACTTTTATTTTGGGGGATATCGGTTTCTTATGGATGGTCTGCCTTGATCATTGACATTGTTGAATATTTGCTAGTTGGTTTGTTGCTGGTATTTTTTGGATCGACGGGTGTTTTGGTTGTTATTTTGAGGTTGTTGATATTTTTCTTGTTGTGTGTTTGGGTTTGGAGAACTGATTACAACCTTAGCATCAACAACCCCATCGTTGGTAACATTTTTATTTTTTACCCATGTTCGTGGATTTTCCTTGTAACTTGTGGATGGGTGATTATCTTGATAAGTGGGTTTCCCCCTTGCACAATAAGGGATCTTTCGATATTGAGAGCCGTAGAGATGAGTTAATCATAGGAGGTGATGCACTGTACCTTGAGATGGAAGGCCAAAGTTCCTTCAATATTTGCAATGATAGTTCTGACTTGTTGTTCTTCTAGCATGGCCCACTTGCTTCTATTGGCTTTGGATCACTATAGTTGTAAGGGTATGTGCAGGATCATCATGGAAAAAATAAACTCTTAAGTGGCGATGAAAAATCAGAAAATTGGAGTTAGAGAACTTGACATACAAAAATTAATAAGTTATATATATTATTTCAAAAATATGTAAGAATAGAATTTGTAGAAAATTGAATTTAGTTTCTAAACTACTTGGTTTATTTAAAAAAAAAATATTTGGTGTTGAAATTTCAATGTAGTAGTAGTTAAATTTAAGGGAAAAAATAAGAAGTAGGTATCTGTTTGACCACCCTAACCACAATAAATTGATAATATTTTTTTACAATATTTTAGATATAAGTAGATGACTCATGTCTCGATGTGATGCATATTTTTTTGTAATTTTTTTCCAAGTAAATAATTAATTATGAATTTTTTATTACAACTTAAAAAAAATAAAAACTTGTATGTCTAACCACCTTAACTTGGTTAAAACATCATGGAATTAAATTTTACTTTAATCCTATAATATGTGAAGCATAGAATGTGACGCATGTTTTAGATTAAAAAAAATGTGATACTATTTGAAAGCTATAGATGTTTTCAATCAACCTATCAATCAAAACTTTAGTCATAATTCAAATAGAAAATGAATAATAATTATTTATTAAATTCAACGTAAAGCATGATTTATATTGGTGGGAAGTTGAGAATCTCCTTTAAAAATCCTTTTCGTTTCATCAATTTTGGGTAAAAAAAGTCGTCAGCCACATGGGCCATCATATCACTTACATATCACCACTTTTTGGCCCATCATGATCCTGCACATACCCGTAATAAGGATGCAAACGATTCTCCCTTGTTTTGATTGAGGTTGGACAGTTCCTCCAAGATTACGTCTATGCCCATGTTGAATGCATAATTTTACATGAGGGCGTCCACAATTTCTTGGAACTTTTTTATTCTGGGAGGAGGACAGGAGAACCATTCCATGGTTGGACCAGCCACACTTCAAGGGAAGAGCCTCATTAGATAAGATTCATCGTAGGTAGCCTCCATGCAATGTACGTGGAATTCCTTGATGTGATCTTCAATATTTTTGAGTCCACAATACTTGTCGAATTTGGGTATCTCAAAGCCTTGCAGGAATGGATTCATCACATTGCTCCTATCAAATGGAAAAGGGCATAAATTCCCTTGTGATTTTGGGGTCTTTCTTGATTGTATGTCTAACACCTATTGTGAGAGATTTTTTATTTGGGTAGACAAATCATTTTGCACGTTAGGTGGTGGAATGAATGTGTTTTAGGTTGGTGTAGTGACTTGGATGACAGATGAAGTGACTTGTAGGTTGGGGGATGCATTTGCGGGAGTTTGTTGTGTAGCCAATGCTTGTTGATATGCTTGTAACTGTTGTTGCACCAACAAAGCTTGTTTTTGGTCTTGTTGTTGCTGCTACGCCAACAATGCTTGTTGTTGGGGATTTTTTTGTGCCAACAATGCTTGTTGTTGTGCCTAGTATCGTTGTAAATCTTCCTGATACACTTGTTCTTGTAACAAGGCTTGTGCTTAAGCTTGTTGTGCTTGATGTTGGGCTTGTGCTTGTGCTTGTGTAGCTTGGGTAGCTCAGGCAGCCTGAACGGCTTATGAAGCTTGTGTGGCTTGTTTTTGTTGCAATAAAGCTTGTGCTTGGGCTTGGGATTGTTGTTTTTGTAGCAATTATTGTGCTTGTGCTTGCACTCGGGCAACTTGCTATGTTTGTGCTTATTGTGTGGCTTGTTGCACAAATTGTGCGGCTTGTTGGGTTTGAAATTGTTGAAGTGCCCTTTGATAAGCTTGTTGAGCTTCTTGCAACATAATGTTGTATTGGTTGGCCACATTTGGATTTGGTGGTAGAGGTGGGGGATTCGAAATGGTATGATCTATGGTGTTATGATATTCTGTTGGGGTGGTTGTTGGGGTGTTTGAGTGACGATGATGGGTTGTGTGGTGCAGGGTATGGTTGACAAGTTAGGTCCTTGAGAGACCATGTTTTAAGATTTTGTGGATGGTGTAATGGTGGATTGAGATGTTTGGATTGGTGCCACCTATTGCTGCAATGTCAGCTGTACACCTAGAGGATTTGGTATGCTTAGCAGATTGATTTGATTTAGCTAATTTTGGATAAGTAAAGGTGGTTTCCCTAAACCAAGGATTGGTGTGGATGTTGATTAAGCAAGGGAAGTTGTGGGAGAATAGGTGGTATGCTCACTTGAGCAAATGATGATGATGAGGAATCAAAGATTCCCCCTTGTCCAAATAATCCACCTTCCCCTTGTGAGGTCATGGGAAGAGAGACTTGTGTGTTGACAGGATATGTCCATATTACATCGAAAGAAGATGGATTATTGGTGTGATGAAAGATGAGTGGAACATATGGGTGTTTTGGATCTTGAGGGATGGATTGACCCAAGGTGGTGTTTGCATCCAAGTCTATGTTGTTAACAAGGGGATGTGTTTGAAGATCATGAAGTAATGAACTCCCCTTGGTGACAATTGGTTGAGTTGGAGCAAGAGATGATGTGAGTTGGGTGATGGGTTGAACGATGCTTTGAAAAGATGGTGTGAATGAGACCGGTGGTATAATCCCAAGAGATTTCTCCACAATAGTGTTTACATCATAATCAGAAGGGAGTTTAGCCCCTTCCTTTGCTAATGCTAGCATATATTGTGAAGGCTTTAGTCTCATCATCGTGTTGACAATCTTGTGGTTTTTCAGGATTTTGGACCATCTCCATGATTTCATTTTGAGTCATTCCTAGGGGGTTGTTGGTGATATCCTCCACTTGGAACCTTCCTCTTGAGGATTTTGCGATATTGGAGGAGGATTAATTGGAAGGTCAATTGATATCCTAGGGTTGAATTTCATTTCAGTTTGACTCAAATCGCTTGAAGTGGATGTTTATTTGTTTTGTTCCATGTTTTTATTTTGTTGAGATCTACTTTGGACCATAAAATAAGGATAAACTTTTAGGAATATGGAAAGAAAATACTCTAATTCATAGGTTGGTCCAAACTTTAGGTACAAAGAAGAAAATATAAGATATTTTAAGAATCAAATGATGGTGAAAACAAAAGATGGATGGTATGAAGGATTGAACTCTTAATAACTTTTAGGGATACTAGACTTTTTTTATTTTGGATTTGATTTGGATTTGGATAATGAACTCATAAACCATGCTATCTTGGAGTGAATTTGTCCGCAAGGTGATAATTTAAATAAGCATATGAAGAAGGATTCATCTACACATACTTAGTCAACACAAGATGATTTTTTGAATTGATGTAAATGATTTTCCAAAAGCCTAGCATGAAGGATTTTCCAAGATTCTAAGAGTTGTTCGTGAGATGGGATTTTGATTGATGTTTGAGGGATGGATGAGAATATTGATTTTGATCCTAGATTGGACTTAGATAGACTTCCCTTTACAAGACCTTAGTATTGAATAACATGCTTGTACTTCCTATCTGAGAAACTCAAAATGTTGAAAAAGATTTGGATTTTGATTATAATAGAATTCCTATAAATTGGGACTATTCTTTGAAGCACATTTGTAAAAGTTATAAACCAATCTCTCCCTAACTCTGTAAAGCCTTGAAAGAAACTCCTCATGAGCTTTTGGACTAAGGTTTTTATGACAATTTGATTTGGGAACTTTGACTTTGTGGGAAATCATGGGATCGAGCACATGCGAGGTTCAATTGTCTTTTATCTTTCTTAGATTTGATTATTTTTATCACATTCTCACTTTCTTGCTTAGCTTTTGAAACTAAATGTCTAATGTCTTAATTTCTCTTCATTCCACAAAGTCCATTATGTGGAAGTCAAGAGAATCAAGGCAATAGTTCCCTAATGTTAACTTTACTGAGAGAAACTCGAGATGTAAGTCCAAATACTTAGAAGCCTCTAAGGATGAAATACCTAGGGCAAGCAATAGCACTTGGATTTGTAGAAGGTATTTTATCCTCCTAAAGGGTTTGAAATTTTTGACGATTTTGTTGAATGATTTTTTTCAAGGTTTTAGATTCAGGTAAAGTGTTTTGATTCCAAAATGATGCACAACACTAGGATAGAAAGTGACAATATTTCTTGAATTACCACTTGGATAAATCCAGTTTTGCTTATTCAAAGAGGATGATTAGAAGCTAGACCACAATAGCTCCCCCTTTCTTAGCACACACTTCTCAGGTCAGCCAAGCTTCAGTTCTCATGAATCTCCCATGAAAAAATTTTCATCTATACTTTGAACCAAAGGAACATCGGAAAGATTCAAAGGTCTGACCTCCTAACATCAATAAATAGATAGGGATCTTGGATTCTACACAAATTGGTTCATAATCAGGGCACCCATTCAGAAGGCCACATGAGAGGCAAGATAAAATAATATAAAGAGTATCACCTGCTTATCCATAGGAGCTCCTATAATGATTAGATTTCCTGAACATTCAAATTTATATACTGGTTGGGAGTAGCTTGGTGTTTAGCTCATTACCGGTTTGCGTCATTCCTTTGGGGTGAGTACTTTTTCCCACCAAGGTAGACTCTCCAAAGGTGAACAATAACGAAGAAGTGTATTTTTAGATCAACCACCTAATGCATTTAGGAGGGAGCACACACAATTCCTTTTCTTCACACTCGCATAATTTGTCCAATTTTAAAAGTCCAAATTTGAAGTGTGGAGGTAATATTTGATACAACTTAATATCACCAAAATACTTTTGATTCTCAAGATCACCATGAAGCGTGAGAGAAGTGCATACATATTTTAAATGACATTACTTTGTAAAAGAGATTACAAAACACAAAAAAACACATGTTCATTTTAGATCTCAAAAAACAGTAATGGATTCTTTTTATAGCACCAAGATGAAGTTTGAAGTTGATTGTTCAATTTTAGACCAAATTGAAATCTAGTGTGTTTCTAAGGTTCAATTTTAAACAAATTTGAAAAAATAAATCATTGATTAATTTTAAACCCCAAAAAGAAGCGAGTTGTCCTAAAACAAAAAACAAGATTATGAATTAAAGGCCCTAGATTATTACAATAAGCATTAAGAAATGATTTTTTCAAGTTTAAGTTTAATTCTCCAACTCCAATCTGCTTACTTTTGCTCAATTCCAATGCTCAATCTTCTTTATGCACACCTCCCTATCTCATAGTGGAAGTGGTGCACCTTTGATGTCAAAAGGATTCCCTTTCCCATTTCCTTGAGAAGCCTCAAATGATAATGATGCAAAGATGCAAGTGATGGAGATAAGAATGCAAGATGAAATCGAAGTTCCTATAGTGAAAATACTCAGATTGTGGATGGATTTGGAGTAGAAGTGCCTTGTATTTATAGATTCAAGAGTTGAAGAAAGGAGAGATAGGAGGAATGTGGGATTAAACTTGAACCAATGGCATTGTGCCACTTGTCAACATGCTATTGAAGAGATGTGGAGCACATTTTGGTCAATGTGCAAATTAATGCATATAGGTGGAGTTTGAAATTCAAAAGATGGCTTGTGGAGGAAGATTTGAAAGATGAGTTAATGCCACTTGGCTCAAGAAAAAGGACTTGTAAGAGACTTTAATGCCATGTTGGAGGACAAGTCCTTTTGGGAGGGAGATTTCAAATTGGAGGAATATTCCAATGAGATGCCCTTTTCAATGAAAATGGAAGAATTTATAAATCAATTAAATTGATTTACATGTGCAAGTTGTAAAATCTAGAGGATTTGATGGATTAGAGTTAGAGTTAATTAGGATTTAATTAACATAGATGGAGACTAGTTGATTTGACATTTGATTTAGATATTTAGATTTATTTAAATCAAAATGAGAGGAATTTGAGATATTAGATTTAATTAAATAAAGTTTGATTTATTCAATTAAAGAGATGACATTAGAATTTAAATAAAATAAAGGTTAAGTTATTCAATTTAAAGGAGATGACTTTATTAAATAAGATGATTTATTCAAAAAGAGGAACTTTAGAATTAAATAAAACTGATTTATTTAATTAAAAGAAGATGATGATTTAATCAAATAAAGTTGATTTATTTAATTAAAAGAGGAAACTTGATGAATTAATTAAATAATAATTATTCAATTAATTGGTTAGTAGGAAGAAATGATTGTAGTGAATCAAGATCGAGTGTGTGATATCAATCAAGATATTTTTGGTGTCTACATTTTTTCCCTCTTTGAAGCAATGTACTTGTTGCATTGGTTCAAAGAATAACCTTGTCGAGATCAAAATTCAATTTGTTTTTTTCTAATTTTTTGGATGCCCTACTACTGCCCCAATGGAAGAATTATGTTGGTATATTGCCCCCTTGAGAGTTTGGGTGAAATTTGGATTTTTGGGGGAGCTATCAAAAAAAGATGACAAACTGTCGGACGGGTCTAGAAAGGCTCCAGGATGCTAAAAATATGCCAAATCGTGAGAAAAAGACCTAAAAGGAGCTTCAAATGGGAAAAATGGGATTGGGGGTGCAAAACCCTAGTTTGATAGCTTAAATGGGGCAAAAAATTCTAATTTTCATGCTTAAATAGCCTTGGAGGGGTCACTTTACATTCATTTTCGCATTCACACCTTGAGAACTTCCAGTCTTTTGAGCTTTGACCCTCCTGCACAATGGTGTAAAGAGTACTTCTTGAACAAATTTCTAAGTGAGTTTGAGTCTACCAAAGAACTCTAGGCATAGGACTAGTTGTACATGATCTTAACCCGACTTTTTATTTCATCTTTTTAGCACATTTATTACGGTTCAAAAGGTCAAAACCTTTAGCGTCACTATATAGTGATGCTAGAGGTGCTTAATCGGTGATGTTAGGGGTCAAATAGTGCAACTATTACCTATTGAGACACTACATCACAATTTGGTCTTAGGGTTCCAAAATCCAAAGGGCGACACCATTGCAAATGGTGACACTATGGATCAATTAGCTTTCTAGGGTTTTGGGTTAAACATGGCCACTTTTGAAAATAGCGACGCAACGGTCCTGGTTTTCACTTTAGGTTCCAACATCATTGTTTGGAGTTTTCAAATAGCGATGCAACTATCTTGGTTTTCACTTTAGGTTCCAACATCACTGTTTGGAGTTTTCAAAGAGTGACACCTTTGCAAATAGTGACGCATTTGATGTTTCAATATTGAAAACTCCAAACAGGGTCTAGTATTTTTTTGAAACCTGACACAGTGGCTTCATGGGTGTAGGAGGATAAAGAGCTTGTTCATTCATGCAAGATCGACCCTCGGTGCTGAGCAGATTGATTGGATTACACAAGTTATTTTAGGAGAACCTTGGCATGATCGACCTCTGGTATATTGCCTATGTGCCCACTATGAGGACTCACCTAGCCATGATGACTAAACTGGCCGAGAGGTGGCATAATCAGACTTCATCATTCTATCTCCCCATCTATGAGGCAACTGTCACACTAGAGGATTTATCATAGATATTTTGGTTACCGATTCATGGTGACCATGTTATCTATGACATGGATGCCGACATAGATGCATGCTTTGAGATCATGGGGACCAACGAGATCATCTTCATGGAGGGTCAAATTGATCCTGAGTACTATAGGGGGCAGGTATCTACCTTCTGGCTGATTGTGGTCAGGATCATTTTAGGATTAGTGGCTCCAGATCAGTGAGGCCGATATTTCAGCCCGGGATGGGGTCTAGCTTGGGAGCATATGCTCTTTCAAAGGACTTTGTATGCATGGGGACTAGTGATGCTGGCCTCACTTTATCATGATTTTCATGATTTCTCCTATTGTGACATCTGAGTGATTGGGACCAATGTCACACTATTACACATCTAGTCTTGGGAGCACATTGTCATGCTCTGACCTATTGTTAGAGTGGTTGATGTTGAGCATAAAGACCCAACTATTTGAAGGTACCGGGTGGTATTAATTTAAGACATACAGGGTGGGTCAGTGTCCCTTACTAGTGGAGAGTCCTGGATGAGATGAGAGTTCTCACTTGGAGGCCTTCGATGTAGATGCCTACCTAGTATGACAATATACAACATTTTTTTTATGCCAGGTAGGACAAATTGATGTAGGGACATGAGCATACTATCATAGAGTGCTACCTACCATAAATGGTAGCTTGATAATTTGGAGACGTCCAGGATAGGCCAGATGATCAGTATGTGGCCATTTTAGCTCAGTCTACTAGAGAGACCACATGGGGTAAGATGATCCCCACATTAGATGTAGTGGACAATTATAGGCAGTTGGTGGATAGGCCATGGGCATATGATTTTTTTAGGGCCCCACTTTGATTGAAAGTTCAAGGGGTAGCACCCTTGTGGTGGAGACCATGGGGCAGGACAATAGGGCGACGATGGGGAGGATAGGTTTGGGTAGGGGGACAGGTACTAGGGGCACTGCGAGGAGGGGGCAGAGGAGGGGGAGGTCCACCTCGTGACCAATGAGGTTAGGGAGAGTAGAAACCACCACCCAAGGATCAACAAAGAGATCAATAGCCCAAGGACCAAAAGCCATAGTAGTCAGAGTAGCCACCACAACCAGATCCATGAGATGCCTAGATTCAGTAGCTTTAGGGGCAGGTTGATGGGTTACAAGCATAAGTGCAGGCTCTCACAACTAAGAGGGACTAGGCCAGATAGAAGGTCCAAGCCCTCACCAAAAAGCGGGATTAGGAGAGGCAGTAGAGATAGGCCTTAGAGATACAGTTGGAATAGGAGGTGGGCCGCAGGCAGCAACTAGAGAGCATGGTTGTTGCATCATAGGGAAAGATGATCTCAGCGTGGATGTACTGCGAGGAAGTGCAAGAGGCCGAGTAATATCAGTAGGCCGTACCCACAACAACCTTGGTACTAGAGTATTCCTAGGAGATTGGGATGAGATAGGTTGAGGAGGAGCTAGAGAGATGGGCCGGTGAGGGGAGCAACCACTAGGGCTAGCTATCACAACATTTCTGATTGGCATCCTTCCTTTTGAGATCTATGGGCTTTGTTTTTGATAGCCCCATGGGCATTATATTATATTGATTGATACACATATACATGATCTTGATTTATACCATGATAGTTACATTTTGATATATATATATGATTGATTCATTATGTTATGTGTCCTATTTTATTTTTGCATTATGGATGGATGTATCTTATGTTCTATATGTGATGTAATTCTATATTGTATGATTATGTATATGTTTATGGATGCATTTTATTTTGTAATTTTTTCTATACAATTTTATGATGATGTATGGATGAAAAAAATGTTCATGTTATGCAAATGACTATAACATGTTTAGATCAATTTATTATGATATGTATGAGATGTTATGATATGATATGTAAATGCAATATTTTTTGGTATCCTTTTCATGCATATATGGATGATATGATGATGTAGATGTATGATTTATGAAATTCTTAGAACAAAAAATCTATATGATGTCTTAAATGTGAAATGGATTGATCATGTGTTTATGAGATGACATTATGATATATAGATGTAATTTTTTTCTATATCCTTTCCTTATGTGTTTTATGATGATAATATATGGATTTATGGATATGAGTGCTATGGTACTCAAATGTGATTGTGATATGAAATTATTTATGTGATATGATGAACTAATTTATGATATGCAAATGATTGTGATATGGTAGTGATTTATGTTAGGATATGGTATGAATGCAATGGTGTACATGCAATGCTGCGAAATGATTATGATATGTAAATGATTATGATATGGAGATGGTTTATGTTATGCAATGGTTATGATTGCAATGGAATACTTGCAATGATGCAAAATAAATATGATATGTAAATGATTATGATATGGAGATGGTTTATGTTATGCGATGGTTATGATTTAAAATGATGTAAATGTAACAATGTGATATGCAAATGATTATGATATGAAAATGATTATGATATATGATATGGAATGATGTGAATGTGATGATGATATGAATGCAATGAATAACAAATCTCTATTATCCTTGGTAACTTTAAAAATATTTATGGAGAATGTGATGATGTGATATGCCGTATTCATGATATGTGATAATATGAATGCAATGATGTAAATGTAGTGATATGATATGCCCATGTGATGATTTATGTTTTGCAATGCAATGAGGTGATATGAAATGACCATGATATGTAATTATTTGTAATGATATGACATGAAAATGATGTGAAATGACTATGATATGATTTATGTTGTGCAATGATATGTGATGACTATGCTTTTATGCCTTAAATATGAGATGTATGTATGTTGATGATTTTGGATGCAGGATGGATGCATTTAGTGATTTTTTGATTAACTATCATGGTACCATGTTAGCACGAAGAGAAGGAAGAAGAAAAGAATGATGACAAGAGGATCCAACAAGTCCATGATCTGCGAGACTTTATGAATGATGATGTATTTCTTATCAGGAATTGGGATTTTAAAAGGGCATAACTACCTTATGTTTGATAACACATCTAGGTACAATGCATCAAGGTATAAAGAACCAGGATGGTGTTTCCTGGTCTAGACCTGATCAAACATCATCAAACAACACAATGTTAGTCAATGAACACATCTAAAACAAACATTCCCCATGCAATTCATTCAAATGCCAAGAACAAGAAATGAAGTGAAATAAACCAAATGACAACTATTAGATCTTATTCAAAATATCCAAACCAACATCCCATGGGGGAGTTGGTGCTTCTTTGATGTGGAAAGAAGCCCTTTCCCAATTCCTTGTAAAGCTTTTGATGAATATTGTTGATGATTGTGCTCCTTGATGAAATTTTGACCATAACCTAACTAATATTGACAAAATAGAATTAAAAACTTGATGAACAATGGATGATCTTGCCTAAAATATGAAGATAATGACTTTGCATAAACTTGTGGATCCAAAATTAAAAAGAACTCTCCATTTGTAGGAAAGAAGGATGGAGGAATGAGAAACATGGAGGATGTGGGATTAAAAATGAACCAATAAAAATGAGCCACTTGTCAACATGCTCTTCAAGGGAGGTTTTACACATTTTTGTCAATGAGCAAATAAATGCAATTAGGTGGAAATTTGAAATTTGAAAGATTGCTTGTGGAAGAGGATGTGGAAGAGGAGTTAATTCTACTTGGATCAAGATAAAGGACTTGTAAGAGGCTTTAATGTGATGTTGGAGGAGAAGTCCTTTTGGGAGGGAGATTTCAAATTGGAGGAATATTTCAATGAGATGCCCTTTTGAATGAAAATAGAAGAATTTATAAATCAATTGAATTCATTTACATGTGCAAGTAGAAAAATCTAGAGGATTTGATGGATTAGAGTTAGAGTTTTAATTGGGATTTAATTAACTTAGGTGGAGATTAGTTGATTTGAAATTTTATTTAGATATTTAGATTTATTTAAATCAAAATGAGAGGAATTTGAGATATTAGATATAATTTAATAAAGTTTGATTTATTCAATTAAATAGATGACATTAGAATTTGAATCAAACAAAAGGTTAATTTATTCAGTTTAAAGGAGACAAATTTATTAAATAAGATGATTTATTTAAAAAGAGGAACGTTAAGATTAAATAAAATTCATTTATTTAATTAAAAGAAGATGATTTAATTGAATAAATTTGATTTATTTAATTAAAAGAGGAAAATGGATGAATTAATTAAATAAGGATTATTCAATTAATTATTTAGTATGAAGAAATGATGTTAGTGAATTAGGATTGAGTGTGTGATATCAATCAAGATATTTTTGGTGTCAACAATTATCTTGATATGTTGAAAAGACTTACAAATACAGATATAATTGAGGATAGAGAACTACTTGCATATCGAAAATTCATGATGAATATTCTTGTGGAGCATGACATCTCTGAATAGGAGACGTGCCATATGTTGTCAAAATTGCCTCTTCTCACTTCAAGCTGATAATATGTTCATTTGAATGTTGGAAAAAAAGCATGGTTTTGTATTAATAAAGATGATTCTAATGAAGACTTGCCAACAAATTCTATTCAATGTTATATGCAAAGGCCTCTAGAGCTAGGTGGTGTATCCCTAATTGACTCGGTCTGCTTATATAAACATTCAAAGTGGCAAAAAAAGGCCAAGTGGAAACTGAGATAGCAACCTGCAATTGTCCTTGTCTACTTGTTGTTCAAGACTGTTCCCATTGAAGATACAAAAATATTTGAGACATTTTGTTGGAATCAACTTATGTTATACAAAGCTTTCCAAAACATATAGATAGATATAGGTCTTGCCAAACAAGAGATCATACAAAATTGGAAAGTTTTAAATAGTTGGTTATCATCCTTGGCATGTTACTAGACTTCCACTTACATCCATGATTGAAGAAGAACATGGTATTGATACTGATGATTTGAACCATCAACCATCTATGGATGAATATGAATGGGAAATTTTCTCTCGGCTTGGTGCAACTACTAACTTTAGTATAAGTCAGTTCCAATTGTTGGGTAGGTGAGATGTTGATATGAACCATTCATGGACTACAAACCATGTGCCTGAACAACTTCATAATATTCTTTATAGTTCATCCCATCAGCTAGGGCACAACGTGAGCAAGCTACGATACAATTTTTGCATGTAAATACATCATCCCATTAGCTTTCACTGAAAAATAAATTGGCTCTTCAAATCATTCAGTCCCATCACATGCAACCTCGCCCAAAAGGTCCTGGTCGCATGATCATTCAAGGGAAAACTAGCATTGGAAAATACTTTTTGATAAATTGTATTAGACAACAAATAAACATGTCTATTACTAGATCCAATAGCTCGTTGCTCACATTGGCCCCAATAGGTGTTTCTGCATACAACATATGTGCCTCCATAATCCATATAGCCCTTCAAATTCCCATAAAGGATATGAATCCTTTGCAAGATCAAATATTGACAATATTCCAAGAACAATTTAAATATATTCAATACATTTTGATAGATGAAATGAGTTTTCTAGGCTCGAAGTTGCTACTGAAAATAGATAGCCGATTGCGCCAAGAATTCCCCAAAAACTAGATGGAGCCTTTTGGTAGTGTTTCTATCATCCTTGTTGGTGATCTTTCCCAGTTGTCATCTATTATGGATACCCCTATTTATTCTTCACGCTCATCGATTGTAGCCTTATGGAATACTTTTACAATCTTTGTCACATTGGACACTATTTTCTGCCAAAAAGGAGATAGCCCTTCCCAAAAAATGTTTCGGGAAATCCTTCTCCACTAAAGAAATGATGAGGCTCTCCATAATGAATAGGAAGAGATAATGAAACAAACAAATAAAATACTGTCATCCACAAAAAGAGAATAATTTTATGTTGCTACACATTTGTTTGCCACAAATGACCTAGTCATATTACACAACAAAAAATGATCAAACAGTTAAACCTAATGATAGCCATTATCATTGCTTGAGTAGGAAAACAACAGACATCCGATCATGGAGATGATGACCAACTTCTCCCAGAATTTCTACTTTGTGTTGGTAAACAAGTGATGCTAAGAAGAAATTTGTAGATTCAAGTTGGACTAGTCAATCCATCCCTTGGTCTTGTTACAACTATTGTGTACAATGCAAATTGTGAACTGCCAGATCCACCTTACTATGTTGTTTTTCACCTCCAAAATTACATTAGCAGAACATGGGATCCAAAAAACCCAAGTAAAAAAAAAGAATTGAATTTCATGAACTTTTGACCAAGTTAAGGTGGTCATATATATGAGTTTTTATATTTTTTAAAGGTTGTAATAAAAAATCATAATTAATTATTTACTTGGAAAAAAAATAAAAATATGCATCACATTGGGACATAAGTCCTTTACTTATATTTAAAATTTTATAAAAAAATATTATCATTTTATTGTGGTTAGGGTGGTTAGAAAAACACCTACTTCTTATTTTTTCCCTGAAATTTAAGTACTACTACATTGAAATTTCAAATTTTCACCAAATAGATTTTTCTTCTTTTTAAATAAACCTAGTATTTTAGAAACTACATTCAATTTGCTATAGATTCTATTGTTACATATTTTTGAAATAATATAGATAACTTGTTCAAATTTTTACGTCAAGTTTCTTAACTCTAATTTTTTGAGTTTTCATCGCCACTTAAGGGCCTTCTTTTTCCATGATGATCCTGTACATACCCTACCTTCTCCTCTGGCTTCCATTTTGACAATAAGTACTTCAAGATCATTCAGTTTTGTTTCTTCTTCTTCAATTTGCCTCATTTCTTCCTCATATTTGAATACCTTTTTAGAAGAACTTTCACCTGGATCATATCTCTGCTTGTCTCTCCCAAAAGTAGTAGATTTAAATGTAGATTCTGTCTTGAGAGGGGCATCACTGAATTCACTCAACTCAAAAGCAATAATTTTACCAACCAACATATCTCTAGTTATATTTGTCACAGTTCAGAGCTCCTCAATGGCTGGAGCGTTGATTTTGTATGCATCAGGCAAGGATCTAAGCACAATAGCAATAATCTCTGATTCATGCACTTGTCCACCAACACATCTGATACCACACACAAGTTCATTCACTCTTTGCATGAAAGTAGCGATATTCTCATCATTACCCATTTTCAATAGTTAATATTTTCCTTTCAGACTCTGTAGCTTAGCCATCTTCACATTAGCATCACCTTCATATACAGTTTCCAACTTTTTCTAGATCTCATAAGCAATCCTCAATTCCGTAACATTCGTCATCTTAGAATCAGTCAAAGCACTCAACAGTTCTTCCTTAGCTCTGGTATTATATTCAATATCCATAATGTCAGCAATAGTACTAGGACCATTATGAGGAATAACATACCTATTGCATGTAATGCTCCAGTAGGAATCACCAATGCATCTTAGATGACACTCCATTCCAGTATTCCATAGAGAATAATTTGTTCCATCAAATCTCAGACTATCCTTCTTGTATGTCGCCATCCTGGATCACCTCAAGCTATTAAAATTCTTTCAAGGAACCTGCTCTGATACCAATTGTTGGGAACACAAGCGTAGGAAACTTAGAGGGGAGGGTGAATCAATTGTCACATAATTTAAAACTTAATAAAATTATTAACCTTTATTCTCTGATTTGATTAATAACAGTGAAAGCATGAATCAACAACACATCAGAAACACACATAACACAAAGATTTTTGTGTGGAAAACCTGTTAGGGGAAAAACCATGGTGGAGATTAATCCACAAGTTATACCCTGTTAAAAGTATAAGAAGAATATATGAGGAATGCACATGCATTCAAGAACACTACCTAGAACTCACTACTCAAATTAAGACTCACTTTCTTACAAAAAAAGTTCAAATTAAATCCATCTAAAGAATTTTAACTGAGAAAGTAGCATCTGCTAATGCTTGAGTACAGTTCTGGTTATGCACATGAACACTTCTTCACTTTATTTCACTCTTCTTCACACTATGCTCTGCCTTCAAATGATCTAAACCTTTTTTACACATAGCACTCACATACACCACATTTCACACAAATCTCAAATGAAGAAACAATCAGTTATATATATCCATAACAAGAAATTAAATTGCTTTATGTCAGCTTCAATAAAATAATAGAATTAATGCAAACTTTCAGCCCAAAAAAATAAAGAATAACAATGCACATACACCAAGGTGAACAACAACATACTAGGGACCCAAAAAAATGTTCTCGAACACAAAACACCTTCAAAGATTCTCCATCGAAGATCCACAACATGCTTCAAACACCATTTTGGCCATGAACATGAAAAACATGAACATGTAAGAGAAAATATTGGATCACGAGGATAATGATCAATGCAGATGTGCAACATAGATAGAACATGATCTACAAACATCCACGAACACCATAGGAACATACACAACAACTTAGATTATCAGATACATAGTATCTTCTTCCATGAACACCATTTGCAGTAACATAATAGTTGTCAGAACACATAAACTTATAACTTGCTCAAATCTTCATGCGGACCTCTAGAAATTTTGGAGTAGAAACTAGATAGGTTTCTAAACAAACCCTTTAATCCACAACATCTCATTATCAACATACTAAGCTTTCTACCATACTGATATTCACTACTTCACAAACAATCTGTAACATATTTTATTACAATATTCTCAATATCCTCGACATATACAATCTTAAAGACATTAATGCTAATAGTGTTGACATCAATGGAAACCAAATATGAGAAACTCGACCAGAAAATCCAACAATGTATTGTTTTTTTACTTGGAAATATAAAACCATTTGGGGGGGAAACAAAAACAAAAAATTCTTACACACACCAATTCTTTTTCAAACAATACCTTATGGAGAGTAACAGAAGCATACATATATGCATATGTATATGTAAATGTATCTATGCATTTGCAATGCATTTTCGATGAAGACTCCAATGAATTGAAGGTACAATGCACTCTATAAAGGAGAGTGTAACACTGCTGCTGTTTAAGGCTATGCATCGTGCTTTCCTTCATTGGAGTCTCCATCTAAAAGAACTACACTTTTTTGATTACACATGCATATATACACATACATATACATATGCATATATTGTGATGTATACAAAAAAATTCTTGCAAGAACTAGCATAAATACCCACAGTGTAGCTAAACAACAAATAGAAAATATGAAATGAAACACAACAAAACAAGGCCTACTCTCCACCCTACCATATTGGGTCGTGGAGCCCCGTGGGCTCTCACCAAACCCTCGAGCAAGAACATACATTTTCCACCACTTTGATCAATGGTGAAACTAGTATTTCTTACCACAATTAATATACAACCCATCATTCCAAAAACTCCTTTTTTGAGGGTGAAGGAAATAATAACTAAAATGGTTGCAGAGGCATATGGCATGGATTGGGAATAGGTTGGTGGATTTTTCACCGAATGGACAAAGGAGGCCAGTGAAATTAAATGTTGGTTTGCATCTAAATTATTTGTTGTATGGTTTGAATGTTCTGGTGATGATTGTAATAATACCTATTGTTTATTTATTTGTGGCTTGCATGTAGTGGTCATGGTTGCAAAGTAGCCAGATAGTTAATGTTGTGCAGTTTATATTGTGAAGTATACACACTTAAAAAGCACATGTAGAAATGTATGTACATGGCATTAGATGTAGACAATATTCATATATTTGTTTTCACTCTTCTTATTGAAACTCATACCTATAATTTAGAAACAAGGCTTAAAAGAGCAATAGTCAAGGTTGCAAGAATTAACTTTGAAGCTTAGTGCAAGTTATTGCTGTCAGATCTACTTGCAATTTATGTTGCCATACAAGACCTTTATTTGAAAATGTATCTATGGATATGCAATGTAGTTTTGAAGGAGACTGTAATAAATGGAAGGTACTTTGCATTTTTAAAGAAGAGTGTAATGTTGCTACCATGGTCGTGCCTTCCTTCATTCTAGCCTCCATAAAAAAAATTCACATTTGTGATTGCACATGCATATATACATATACATATATTATGATGAAGACAAAAAATTTCTTGCAAACATCAACTTAAAGACTCACAACACAACTAAACAACAAATAGAAAATATAAAATGAAAGACAACAAAACAAGACATGCTCTCCACCCTACCATATTAGGTTATGGAGCTGCATGGGCTCTCACCAAACCCCCAAGCAAGAACAAACATTTCCCACCACTATGATCAATGGAAAAACCAATGTTGATTATCACAGTCAATATAGAACCTATCATTGTAATAGATCCTTTTATGAGGCAGAAAGGAATAATAGAAAATCTGTCACAACTAGCATTATACATTGGATGCATATGTAGGAATTTTCTACTTGGAAATGTAAAACCATGTCGGGGGAAAAATAAAAACAAAAAATCCATACACACAATAATTCTTTTTTCAACAATACCTAATGGAGAATAACCAAAGCATACATATATGCATATGTATATGTAAATGTATCTATGCATATGCAATGCATTTTTTATGGAGACTCCAATGAATGGAAGGTACACTGCACTTTTTAAAGGAGACTATAACTCTATTATTGTTTAAGGCTATGCATCATGCTTTCCTTTGTTGGAGTCTCCATCTAAAATAACTACAGTTTTTTTATTACATGCATATATACAAATACATATACATATGCATATATTATGATGTAGACAACAAAGTCCTGCAAACACTGATGTAAAGACCCATAGTGTAGGTAAACAACAAACAACAAATATGAAATGAAACACAACAAAAAAATACTTGCTCTCCACCCTTCCATATTAGGTCATGGAGCCTCATGGGCTCTCACCAAACCCCTGAGCAAGAACATACATTGTCCACCACTTTTTTCAATGGTGAAACCAATATTTTTTATCACAGTTAATATACAACCCATCATTCCAACAACTCCTTTTTCGAAGCTGAAAGAACTAATAAATAAAAAGGTTGTAGAGGCATATGGCATGCATTGGGAATAGGTTGGTGGATTTTCCACCGCATGGATAGAGGAGGCTAGCGAAATTAAACGATGCTTCACATCTACATTATTTTTTATATGGTTTCAATGTGTTGGTGATTGTTTTAATAACAACTACTATTTATTTATTTGTGGCTTGCAATTAGTGGTCATGGTTGCAGTGTAGCCAGATAGTTAATTTTGTGCAATTTATTTTATGAAATATACACACTAACAAGGTAAATGCAAAAATGTATGTGCATGGAATTAGATCTAGACAATATTCATATATTTGTCTTCACTCTTCTAATTGAAACTCAGACCTATAATTTATAAACAAGGCTTAAAACAACAATATTGAAGGTTGCAAGAATTAACTTTGAAGCTTAGTGCAAGCTGTTTCTTTCAGATCTGCCTGCAATTTCCATTGCCATACAAGACCTTCCAGAGATAATTGTTTTACTACCTTGGATGCCAAACAACCATCTATAATTGTGATTTTGGATATTTTTTATATTTTTTGTTAATTGGGCATCTATTTTCTTTTCTTTCTTTGGAGTGCACATGCATATATAAATATATATATAATATGTAGATATATTATAGTGAAGATAATAAGGTGGTTACAAACACCAATGTAAAGACCCATAGTGCAAGTAAACAACTTTATCAACATGAATTTGCACCCCTAACACAAATTCCCTTTTGACCCCTAACACTTTAGAAGATCAAAAGTGGAGGTTTAATTCCACTTAAGCCCACTTCTTGCATTCCACTTGGCACCTGTTTTGTGTGTCGGTGGGGGAGTTTCTATTAGAGACGCCTGCGCGGTGCACAGACATCCACATGGAATTATTACATCCCTAGAAAATTCTTATAGCTGGAGACTAAAAAGGTGTTACATTTTTTATTGGAAGTCAAAGAGTAACGTCCCTCTTCGGCTGGCCGACTCAAATATGGTCGTTTTTCACCCATCTCTTCATAATCTTCACTCTTTCATCCATAGCATTTTACAAGCCAAATTTTGAGAGAAGTTTGCAAGATCATTTGAGCATTTTCTCCACCATTTTGAATCCATTTCCAAGCTTTGTAGTAGCACCATTCACTCCATTGTAGAAATCCACTACTCCATCACTCCAACAGGGTGAGCACATGATATACACCATGAAAACACTAACTCATTTGACCCCAATTTCTGACAAAACCTTCCGACGAAACCTATATAATCAGATGTATCGTCAGGCACTTGTGTGAATTTCTATTTTTTAAAAAAAATTTACCCCGACATTCGTCGAAATTTCAACGAGTCATTGTTTTTTGTACGTTTCGACAAAGATCTTTCGCCAAAATTGGGGCGGTTCTGCAAAGTTAAATTGTGGTGGGCATAAATTGAAATGAGCTCGACTATTTATTGCGACAGTGTTTTGCTCGACGATTTTCTTGGGGAAAATTAGAAGAAACTCAAGAAGATATCGCTAGGTTGAGGGAAGTCATTGTCTTTTTCCAGAATTCATTTGTGAAGTCAGATTTGTACTTCCAGGTTTGAAAATCATATTTGAAAGCAACATCTCATCAAATTTCATTTATAGTCTTGTGCATTTTTAGAATTTCATTTCCAGATTTTAGACCTGGCTTCACAAATTCTTTATAAGGGAATTGTTTATAACTGATGGAAAATTCTTGATGGATTTGGACAAAGATTATATTTGCAAGGTTTTAATTTTAACCCTAATGATCAATTTGCAATAGATTTGGGAGCCATAGCTAGATAATATCAAAGGTGTTGGTTGTTTTTTTACTGTAACCAAGTTTATCTTCTAGACACATAGTATATAAAATCTCAGATAATACTACCTTACAATACCATCAATCTATATTCTAAACCAATAGTACTTATCAAATCCTTATATGAACATAGTCACCTATAACCTCACTCAAGCATTTTAATTAATTCCTTGAATTAAAACCAAAATGAGAATCACACACCATAACAATGAGATGAACAAAATAACCCTTGATCATTTTATTCAAAATAATAATATATTCATACAATGGAGATACATGACCTTGAAATGAGTAATTTTTATTTAGATGCTAGTACTGTCTTGAAAATTAAGTACCCATGAAACTAAAACCTACAACAGAATGACACCAAATGGTGTAGGAGCACACCTAGGCTAACCTCCATGTTTGTTATTTTGGCTTGTACTTGACTCTAGCCAAGTCAAGATGTTAGTTTGTTTTCAGACCTTAGAAGGTCATTTCTTTTGTGGGCTAGGTGAGTTAGTCATTAGGACTAAGGTCACACAAATAGCTAGTGTTAGTAATTTAAGTTTTCTTAATGTTAGTTGTCTATGGGAGATTAGAGTCTTAAAGATGTTCTAAACACTTAGTGGTTGTTGTAAAGATGCCTTAAGGCCATTAAATGAGTTGGTTCCTCAAAATCTAGAGGGAATAGTGGTCCTAAGAAATAGGATCAAGGCATAGAGAAAGATGCCAAATGTTGTAAAGATGTTAGCATGGGCATGCAAATAGGTTACCTTTGGATTCCCTTGAGAATAGGAAGTGGGAGATCGGCCAACAGGCCCTAGAATCATGGGGATGGCATCTATTATGACCCAAGACTCGAATCTCATGACATGATGTAATTGGTAATTAGTTTTTGAAAGTAAAATAGAGAGCTCTGCAATAGTGTTTTCAAGAACAACCCAAAATTTTGTGATGATAGAGATGCTTAATGGATTGATAGACTGAGTTTAGTATTTTTTTAGTGTTCTATAGGATTATCTTAGTCTTTTTCATTTGATAAGCAAGTTGTTTAGAGTAGGATATTTGGTGTTAGGCAAATTGTTTTGGTTTTAAGTTCTTACTAGTCCAGTCTTGACCAGTCGGTGCTTTAATGGCTCCCCCATGAAATCTAACCTTGGGAAACACCTAAGGACAGGTGGAAATGTTAGGGGAGTCATTAGTGTATATAGATTTAGGATTAGGAAGCATGAAAGAGTGGAGAGCTCTTTTTATCACTAGTCTCTAGGCGAGCAGAGAAAGCTCGGTTAGAGGTCTAGGAATGTCTTTGAAGATTTCTTGCAGGGTAAAGAGGTACTATACGGAACAGGTACAAGTTCAAGTAGGGTTTCATCATAGCTCATTATACTATGTGGACTGAGGTCATGTCAATCATTTAGTTTATGGTTTGAGTAGGTTCCAAGCAAGATTACAGTCAGTCCTAGAAATCAGGCCTTTTAGCCCTATTGTCCTAAGTTGTAGGAAACTAGTGTACGGAGGTTGTCAGGCCCTAAGCCCCATTGAACCTTTTAAAACTTCCAAATGAGTATGCAAATCTACCTTTAGTTTTGTAGGGTCTTTGGAAAAATTTAGCAAGAATTGACAAAACAGGACTGGTAAAGGCTACAAGGAATAGGCCTGTTTAAGGTCTCAAATGGTGAAACCTTGAACCTGGTAAGGATAGGGTTGAAGAACCTTCTAAAATGGTTCAAATATGCAAGGTTATGAATGTTTTCAATAGGATGGACACCCCTACAATGAAGAATGACGTTTGTGAGAAGTTAGCACTAAGAACTTTCTAAGTGAGGAAGAGAAATTGAACTTGTCAAATGGTGTTAGTCCTCCAAAGTGAAGCACAAAGGATAGAACTCTTAGAGAAGAGTTAGAATTGGACTTAGTTAATCATCTAAGCCAATTAGGACCTAGAGGAGACTAGGTTCCTAGAAGAGACAAGTTGGGTCTCTTAGTTGCAGTGCAAGCAAGCCTTGGAACACTCACATCACCAAACCTAAGAATAGTATCTTCACTATAATATCAGGTTCTTTACAAATTCACTCTGCAACTTCAGTTAGACTTGACCTAAAGATATCTAACTTGCTAACCGGCCATATTTTTGGTCCTGAAATCCTTCTTATAGGGAAAATGAAGGAGCAACAAGCATCGGACCAGAAATACACCTGTCACTGGTCACTTGGACAGCCTTATGACATTTCAAAAATTGGTTACAATAGCTGAGTCTCTGGAGAATCTTCTTGTTCATCCCGTCCACTGGAGAATAACTGTTGCATTTTCCAAACTTTGAAAACTTGCACCAAAACTGCCACCAAGACATAGCCAAAATTCGTTATAACCATAACCACTGAGTTGTTAATTGCCGGTTGTAGACTCTGTCCTATTCTTGTTCAGTTAAGTACTTTTCTACCCATCATTGATATTCCTCATTCGTTGGCCAATTAAAATTTACCACCTAATTTACCTTTGCACTATAAGTTGTATACTTTACTGCTACTTGATTTGCCTCCTATTCAAAAGATTCTAAAAATGTGCTAGTGTTAATGATTTCATCTACCCTATCCTGCCATTGCTGTAGTGATCTAATATTTCCTTGGGCATCTACAATATTTGGTAAAGATGTGCCACTCCAGTCATCAAAACTCTTTACCAACTCTTTAATCCTCTTGCTCAAATCATCAGGTAAGGCTTGGAAACCTTGCAGTGACTTCACAAAGTCTTGAGTAGGCCTTAGTTGTTGAGGCCTATTAGCTGCATTTTGAGAATTTCATTTCCAGATTTTGTTGTGCAAGTTCAATATTCTGATTTTAGGAGTATAACAGTTGGAAATCATTGTAAAATCAGAATTTAATAATTTCTGGAATTAGCATTTGAAAGTGTTTTTTAGGGTCATTAACTTAAGACTATCTTCTCTTTTGCAGGGGTGGTTGCATGCCGATTTGTTTTGGTGTAAAATATCATAATTATTATATTTTGTTACCTGTGTACGATTAAAAATTATTGGAGTGCATGTGAGTTTGATATTTTTTGAAGATCTAAATATTCAAGCTTGGTAAAGAAAAATCATGTGAGATAATATTAGTCCAGAACAAAATGAAGAGACAGTTGCTAGATTGTGGGCTATATTGAAAAGAAAGGGTGATGGGAAATGTTATTGTCCTTGCAATAATTGCAAGGGCTTAAAGATGAGAAGAATTTTAATCACAACAGCTGACAAACATTGTAGGCAGCATGGTCATGTTGAAGGGGGGCACGATTATCATCCATTGGTAAGTTGTTCATTATATGTGTTTATATTGATTGAATTTGTAAATGTTTATATTGTTTAACATTTGATATATATATAAAAAATCACTTGATCATGATCATGGTTTATTTGTGTCTGTCATTATTATAAAGGTGGGGCACCCCAGGGCACACAATATGAATTATCACGGCCTAGAGAATGTGGTTTTGCAAGCAAATGAACATGGAGCTGTGAATATCGAAGATGAAGTTTATGATCCTATGGAAGAAGATGATCATGCACCAGAAAACACAATTGAAGATGATGGTACAAATACATTGATCCATGACACATGTAGTGGCACATCTGATCATGTTGATCAAGATGACTTTGATGATGTTCATGATTTACCTGTACTTGAGAATGCATACGAGCCACTTTATGAAGGCTCCCAAACAACTCTTCTCTCTGTTGTATTGTTGCTGGTGAACTTGAAGGTTATGAATGGTTTATCCAACATAACAATCTCACGGATGTTAAGGTATGTCATATATGTCATTTTTTTCATCTATTTTAATTGTTGTTAGTTCATCGCTAGTAAATAAAGGATGAAGTATGTACCTTTAATATTCTTTATATTAAGAAGTTATTTTTTGTTGTAGATTGATTGGTGAATTTTTGTTACCACCATCAAATATTTTACCTCGCTCATACCGAGATTTATCTAGCATTATGAAAGATATTGGAATGGAGTATCAAGCAATAGATGCATGTCCCAATGATCATATTATATATCATAAACAACATGAATTTGCAACAGAATGCCCGAAATGTCATATCAGTAGATATCGAATAGATGAACTAACAAAAAAGGTGCCTCGCAAGGTTCTTCTTTATATTCCCATTATTCCACGTATGCAACAATTATTTAGGTGTGAAAGCTTAGAGCAATTTATGGATTACCATGCACATAATAGAAGTGGAGATTAGATTCTTTGAATGCCTACAGATGGTTCTACATTTAGGGACATGGAGGAAAAATGGCCACACTTTAAAGAAGAACCTCATAATCTTAGGCTTTCATTGGCAGCGGACGGTATCAATCCATTTGGAGAGCTGAGATCTATTTACTCGGTGTGGCCTGTTTTTGTTATCAACAATAACATTCCTCCATGGATGTCAATAAAGAGGGAGAACATAATGTTGGAAATGATTGTTCCAGGTATTTGTTTACATCAATTTTGTTTAACGTAGTAGCATCTCATTTGTCTTATTTGTTGCATAATGACTTATATGTTTTTTAATTTAATAGTCATGTACATGAATTTCTATGTATTGCACTAAAATGGTTATAATAATTATGTAATGTTTATGTTCATTCAACTAGGTAAGTACCAAGCTAAAGATATGAATGTATATATTGAGCCTCTTATCGACGAGTTACTAAAGTTATGGAATGGCATCACTATGTATGACGTATCTAGACCAATAGGACAAAGACAATTTCAATTCCATGCAATGCTTGTATGGACAATTCATGATGCCCCAAGGCTAACACATTTTTCTAGTATATTATAACGTTCAACTGCATGACTTTAACAATATTTAATTTTATGAATTAGATATCATGCATGTTTTTGAAATAATATATTCATTATATATAATTATAAAAATTGACATATTTAATCCAATTATATATGATTTGCAGGTCTTCAAACAAAGGGAAAATTTGCATGTCCAATTTGTGGTCCAAAGATGAAATCTCGTCCTTCAACAAGTTTAGAAAAGCAGGTATTTGATGAGTATAGGAACTTCTTCCACATAAATCATAAGTATCGAACTATTGAAAAATATATTTTCAATGGGAATGAAGAGACTACATCAAAACAACGAAGAATGACACCTCGCCTATATGGAAGTTGGAATATAATAGAATTAATCGTCAAGGTTATACATCGAATAAAATTGTTTATCTATCATTTATGATATGTTTTGAATTTATATTTTTATTTTGTGATCATGCTGTAATTGACAATGATTTTCGTTGTTAATTTGTTTAACTTATATGCTTCATGAAGGTCGTTAAGGCATTAATGGTCGGCTTCCACAGAGACTGAAAATTTATCCCAAACAATTTAGTAGGTTGCCCTACTATGAGCAGCTACAAATTGTGTATTTGTTTGATACAATGCATATCAGAAAGAATATGACAGAAACGTTATGGAAAATATTGGATGGAAGGCATGACAAAGAAAAAATTGTCAAAATTTGTGGTGACATTCAGGAAGCCAGTCATGCAATGAAAAATGTCATTCAATTGAATAGCGATGGAGACCAAATTAATATAAGTGTCCTTCCTTGGTTATTAACAGAGCAGCAAAGCAATGCTATAAAACAAGTCATATGAAAAATTTGATTTCCCACAGGATTTGCTGCCAATATAAACAATATCATAACAAAGAAAGGTGAATTTGGGTCAGGGATGAAAATGCATGATTGGCATACCTTCATTAAGGTAATTATTCTGGTATATTATATATATATATTTGTATATTGCATGTACTTTTGGAAAAATATTAATGAAAATATCATTTTATAATTGCTGCAGTACGTTCTACCTCTATCTCTCCTAGACAACTTCGACAACAATGTCAAGCAAGTTATATATGATCTTGGAAAATACATGAGGGAATTAGCGATATTTGTTCAATTCGTTGTGTATTTTTGTTAAATCTCATTAATATATTTGTGCCTTGAATCACTTGTAGATGGATGTCATCTAAAGCAATCCATAAAGAAGATATAAATTATTGGAAGAGAAGAATTCCTCGTCTAATGTGTGAAATGCAAAAGTGTCTACCTTCGACATTTTTCAATGCACAAGAACACTACCTCATACACCAAGTTGAGGAGATTGAATTGTGTGGACCTGTACACACAAGGTCAATGTGGATGGTTGAGAGGCACTTGAAATTTTTGAAGGCTTTTGGTTAGACAAAGAGCACATCCCGAGGGTTCTATGGTGGAGGGATACATGGTATACCAAACCATGGTGTACATTACTGAATATGTTCCTAAGTTTGCAACAAAGATCCATGTAGATCGCATTTGGGATCCCAACTCCATTAACAAACTCAAAGGGGAGTACTTGATGGGGAAAGGTAGATTGAGGAAAGTGTCAGGTAATTATAAGATGGTCATGGAGATTGGTGTAAGTGTTCCAAGGCTTTCTTGCACAACTAGCTAAGAAGACCTTTCCTTGTCTTCTTCTGGGAACCTAATATTTTCTAGGTCCTTGTTAGGATTATATGATTAACTAAGTCCTAATCCAACTCCTCTCCATGAGTTTCACACCTTGTGCTTCACCTTGAAGGACTAACACCACTTTGTTATGTGCAAACTCTCTCCTACACTTAGAAGACTCTAAGTGCCAACACAAATATTGAATTGATTACAGGGGTGCCAAACACATTGGAAACATGCCATGTACTTCCAACTGGATCCATGGTGGAGGATCTCCAAACTCCTTTCCTACCGGTTTCAAGAATTAGTCTTCATGAGGCCTATTTCTTGTAGCCCTTGACAGAGACCTTTACTTCGTTCCTACCCAAACTTTCCAAACAACTTAAAAAACCAATTCCACATTCGAATACCCTTTTGGATTTTCTGAAGGATTCAAAAGATTCTATACTATTAAGTCCTTCGTACACTAGTTTCCTATTATCTAGGTTAAATAGGGCTATTAGGCCTAGTTTGTAGGACCCCATTGGTTTTCTTGCTCAAACCTCAGTCAAATGGATTGATAGAACCTCAATCCTTCTAGCATGTTAGGATATGTCTATACCCTACCTAGAACTGTACTTGTTCCGTACTGTACCTCAATCCCCTACCTAAATTCTTCAATTCATTACTGTCAAACCTCTAACTGGGCACTCTAAGCTCACCTAGGACTTGACATTAAACACAACTATTCCATTCTCCATGAATCCTAACTCTACATATGTACAGACTAGTGGCTCCCCTAACACATCCATCTACCCTCAAGAAAATCCTGTGACTAGATTTCATGGGGGAGCCATAAAAATACAAGCTGGTCAGGACAGGACTAGTAAAACCCTTAAACCTTAACCTATCTATTCAGGACACTAAAAAAGCTTAAATCAACTTACTTGTGATGTATGAGCTCCTCGATTTGCTTGCAACTTGCTGAGAGACCTAGCTAGTCTCTCCCAGGAACCTAGTCTCCTCTAGGTCCTGATTGGAAACTAAGTCCAATCTTAGCCTTGTTCTAAGAGCTCTCCCTTTGTGCTTCACCTTGGAGGTTAGACAACATTTCACAAGTTCAAATTCTTGCTCACTTTCCTTCTTCACTTAGAGAATTCCTAGTGCCATCTTCACTTCAAACTCATTCTTCCTTGCTCTTCCTTGCAGGGGTGTCTATGCTTGTTAGGACCTTCATAACATTGCCAATTGGAACCATTTCAGTAGGTTCTTGAGCCTTGTTCTGGTCGGTTTCAAGATTGCATCAATGGAAGACCTCAATTTAGGCCTAATTCTAGTAATCTTTACCAGTCCTCTTTTGCTATTGTTTGTAAAATTATTCTAAAGACCTTGCTAACCTCAACACATATTCCAGTACCCTTTTAAGAGTTTTAAATCACCCAATGATTCTTTTGGCCTGACAGTGTCCGTACAGGGGATTCCTATAACCTAGGGTATGTAGGGTTTATAGGCCTAATTCCTAGGAATTCACTGTTTTCCTACTCAAACATTACTCTAATGACTTCATGAGATCTCTAACCTCCTGTCATAGCAATACCTATCCCTAACCCATCTGGAACCGTACTGAAACCGTACTGTATGGTATTTCCCTGTAAGTAACCTTAATACTTCTCCTCTAGCTCTCTAACCGGGCTCCACCTGCTCGACTAGAGATCAGTTGCTAAGAGAAGCTCCTCCAATCTTTTTCATGCTTCCTAACACTAACTACTATACACACTACTAACTCCCTTACCATTACACCCTTCCTTAGGTGTTTCCCAAGGTTAGAGATCATGGGGGAGCCATGAGAGCACAGATTGGTCAGGACAAGACTAGTAAGAGCTCTACCACAAAAATGACTCAACTAACACTAAATCTAACCTAAACTAGCTTGATTAACAAATGGAAAAAACTTACAACTATGATATCAACACAAAAATAACATGAACTCAATGCATTCAATCCCTCAAGTGGCACACTCACTCAAGATTGCTCGATATATCACAAAAACATAGAATTTTCAGTATTTTTTTTCTCATTCATAAAATCTTCATTACAAAACTACTAACTCATTTCAAAAACTGCCAACACTTCAAAGATACAAGCCTTGGGTCATAATAGATGCCCACTCCATGATTCTAGGCAAGGTGGTCGAATTCCTCCACTTCCTATTCCCAAGGGAATCCAAGGGTAACTGGATTGCATGCAACCACCAATGTAAACTGCCTTCTCCATTTGACATCTTCCTTCATGCCTTTAGCCTATTTCTTAGGACCACCATTCCCTCAAGAATTTGAGGAACCAACTCATTAATTGGCCTTAAGGCATCATTACAACCTCTTTAAGCATTTGAACAACTTAAAGACTCTACTCCCCTAGACAATAAACATTAAGAAAACTAACTTACTAACAATGGCAAAATAGTGTGACCTTAGTCCTAAGGACTAAGGTCACCTAGCCCAAACAAAAGCAAGACCATCTAAGGTCAAAAACAAATATGTTCAAACATTCTAACTTGGCTAAAGTTAGATACAAGCCAAAATGACAAAACATAGAGGTTAGCCTAAGTGTTCCTGCACCAACTTGCAGAATGAAAAAAGTTTAATACTATCCCATGAACACGACTCTAACACTAAATCAAAACATCCAATTCACTTAGTATCACTATCACTCAATAACACTCAGAGTTCACATAAAAACAAAAATTGCAGAGCTATCTTCTATTCCAAAAACTTGATTACAATCTCCCTCTTTCTTGAATTCAAGCCTGGTTCATATTAGATGTCATTCACCATGTTTTTAGGGTATGTTGGTCGATCCCCCACTCCTATCCTTTAGGGGATCCTATGTAACCGAGTTGCATGCAACATTTTCCATAATGGCAACTGTTGTCATGACAATTTTGTAACAACATTTGGCAAGTACTCTATCATTATGCCACTTTCCTAACTCTTAGGACCTCTATCTCCTATATTTCGAGTAACCAACACCATTAAAGGCCTCATGGAATCTTTCTAACATCATTCATGTGTTTAGAACACATTTAAGACTCAAATCCCAACTTAAGCTACTAAGGCTAAGCAATGTAAAAACTATTAACAATGACTAACTTTGGTGACCTTAGTCCTAATGACTAACTCACCTAGCCACAACAATGACCTTCTAAGGTCCAAAACAAACATACAATTACTCTGACTTGGCTAATGTTAGATACAAGCCCAAAATATCCTAACTATGGAGGTTAGCCTAGGTGTGCTCCTACACCAGAGATTAATTAGAATACATTTTACATTTGGTTTTTATGTATATTGTACTTATAAATTAAGGTCGTATACCATGGTAATTAACTAATTATACATCGTTTGTGAATTTCATTTTTTTTATACAGTTGGTCGAGAGTGGAATGCACTACATTTGTACGTCGCAAACAATCTTGATTGGATGACGGTATGGATTGAACGATGTCAACAATCTGGTTGCGCATTAACATGGGAAGGTGTGGCTTCATTGGTTAAAGAAGCTCATCGTAATGGAGATTCCAATGTTACACCAAGGGAAATTGATTTAGCATATGGTTTAAGAGATAAACAGGTATGTATAAATATATTAATCACCCATATTATTTAATTATTTTCAATTATATTGATGTAGATATATGTTGAGATTTTTTTCTTTGCATACATTTGGCCAAGAATAAATATGTTTATCAACTGACGATATTGTAATAAGTTTTGCATGTTTGACATATTGTAGGTGAAACACCACAAGGCTATGTGGTGCAATGGTCATAAATTTCGAATCAAAAAGTTGGATGACACGAAGAAAACTTGTGATTCTGGGATAACTGCAGTCTTCAAGGTGACTAATGTTTCATCTAGAAGCGACATACATCCAGAAGTCTCAGAAAATCAATACTATGGGATTTTGGATGATATACTTGAGTGTGACTTTAAGTCCTTCAAATTAGTTTTGTTCGTCGTCCTATGGTACAGGCTACGATTGAATGAAAATGATCCCGAGAGAATTGTTATTGAACATGATAATGGATTTACCATGGTTAATACAAGGTATTTTGAGTGAGCTGGAAATGAGCCCTATGTTCTTCCAAGCCAATGTGAGCAAGTATTTTACTCAAAGGTTCCAGGTAAAGCGGGTTGGTCATATGTTGTTAGACATGATCGAAGAAGAAGGCCGGTAAAGTATAATGTGGTGGAAGAAGAAGATACTGAAGAAATAGAAGATGATGTAGATGATGATCAGGATCAACAGTTAGTTGATGATGTGCCTGACGAAGATGTCGAAGAGGAGGAACTAGATCATGATGATGTAGGAGTTAATGTTCATGAAGATGATATCCGTGTGGATGATGACATTATCAAAACTGATATCAATGATGATGATGATGATATGACCAATCCTTACAATGTTGAATCTGGATCGGATGATACAGACAAAGAGTTGGATGAAGAAGAAGATAAATGACATTAATTTGTATTTTCTATTTGATATTAATTTCTTGAAAGAATTATATTTGACTTATGTGGTTACATAATTAATTTATGATGTTTTTAATTTTAATTATATTTGAATTATATTAGAATATGTTTAATTAATAGATGTAAAAAATAAAATGGATAAACCAAAAGATGAAAGCGTGAGACCACTGCCTTGTTGGGTGTATGGAGTCTAATGAAGATCTATAAAAGTGTAATCTATGATGGCAATAATTCAAAGTGTTTGGCACACGGATGTAGTTTATTGTTAGAGTAAAGGTCTTAACTTAATTATGTTGATTAAGTTACCTTTATTCCCTTCTTAAGATTTCACGTTAGTTTGCATAAAGTGACATTTAATAATTATATTAATTATTAAATGTTATCCTATTAGGACTTCTATTAGGGTTTGCATGATCTCCTTTTTATAAGGATTGATCCTATTGTATTTCATATCAATTCATTCTCTCATTCTCTCTGATATATACATTTTCAGTTTTCAGAGAACCCTTGCTTGTTTGTCTCCATCTCTTCTTTTGTGATAGGTTATTTGCATGCAGGTGATCTTCGGGGTTTGTGGTGTTGTATTTTCTCAACTCCTACATGGTCATTTGTAAGCTATCTTTTATGTAAACGCACTGAGATAAAGTGCCACACTATTGTACATGCATCTTTTGGGGATTTTGCAAATAAGGTTGTGCCATATTTTGTACTGGCACTGATATTATAAAGTGCCATGAGGGGTTGTGTAGTTTTCCTTTGTTTTTCCATCACATCCTTGTCCGGTGAGTGTCCCTCCATGATGACAGTGGATCATATGATTCCAGCCTCATGCATGTGTGATTTTTTTTGCACACCATTTTTTAGTTGCAGGTGCTTTCTTGTGCACTTTCAGATGTTGTTTCTTCTCCTTCATGCACTACAGGGTATTTCACATCATTTCAGTGGATTTGTCAGGCTCTCCTAGTTCAGCATTATGGGGGGGATATTATATTGTTCATGCTAATTCTTCCTTGGTTTCACCTTGGAAGGAATCTTCCATTCTTAGTTGATCAGTGTTTCAGACTATTGGTTCTTGTGCCATCTGTATCTTCTTTCTAGGTGTTTGCCTTTGTTTGCCATCGGATTTGAGTAGTATCGTATAGGCACTTATGCAGATTATTGTCTTCTTGTTCTTGATCATCCTATCTTTAGTGGAGGTTCTTCAGCACCATATCAGTCATCTTTCGACAGTTGTTTGCAGCTTCTTCTGCTTCAGTGATGTCTCTTCTTGGCTTTCTTCTTCTCTTTTTGGAGTAGAGCTTTTTCCCATGAGGTTTTCTCTATTTCTCCATTTTACAGAGATTTGGTTGTATTTGGGTACCTGATCTGGCCTAGTTGTCGGGACCCATGTTTTCCTTCTTGCATTGTAGTTACCTTTGCTTTTCTGCATTTGTTTGTAGCTACATTGTTGCTCATCTTAAGGGGGGGTGTTAGAGTAAAGGTCTTAACTTAATTATGTTGATTAAGTTACCTTTATTCCCTTCTTAAGATATCACGTTAGTTTGCATAAAGTGACATTTAATAATTATATTAATTATTAAATGTTATCCTATTAGGACTTCTATTAGGGTTTCATTAGGGTTTGCATGATCTCCTTTTTATAAGGATTGATCCCATTGTATTTCATATCAATTCATTCTTTCATTCTCTCTGATATATACATTTTCAGTTTTCAGAGAACCCTTGCTTGTTTGTCTCCATCTCTTCTTTTGTGATAGGTTATTTGCATGCAGGTGATCTTCGGGGTTTGTGGTGTTGTATTTTCTCAACTCCTACATTTATAACTTGTATAAATGTTCAAGTAAATGACTGACAAACACTACTTGAGATAGAATGAGAATCCTAGTTATGTGATTCTTCTTATTGATACAATTAATACTCTTTAGTTACTATGATTGACTAGGAGGGTTTAATCTTTACTTGAAAGAACCAAATAATCACATCACACAAATACAACAAATGTGTATCGGTAAACTGAATATATATATATATATATGCTTGATATATCAATTTAAACAACAAAAAAACATCAATAGTATCAACTACTTCGAGCATGAGATGATTTCAACGACATTTCACCACATAAGATAGTCATTTAATTTGCAATTTGGCAGCAAGCTCTAAGCTAAGACAAATAGACATAGAACCTTACAAACACGTACAATTTAGGCCAGTGCCATATACTATTGGGGAGTCGAATTAATTCACAAATATTTAGATTTCCATAATAGGTTCAAACACATAGCATATAAGATCTCTGACAATATTGCATTACAACAGTGTCAATTTCTATCCTAACTCAATACTTCTTATCAAATCCCTTTACAAACATATCCATCTATGACTCCATCCAAGCATTTTAATTTACTCTTTGAATTAAAGTAAAAATGGAAATCATACACGCCATGATAACAGTGAGATGAACACCATAACCCTTGATTATATTATTCAAAATTGTGATATGTTTATACAAAGGAGAGCCATGAGCTCTAAATATATCATTATAACTTAAATGCTAGTACTGTCATGAAACATCAAACCTTCATGCTGTTGGAACTATCAAATTCTGACAAATTCATTATTTCTTCATGATTATTAGTCTCTGAAAAAAGATTCATAATGCAGACAAAAATATCCTCACATAGCATATTTTACCAAAATCCGATTTAAAATTGTGCCATAATGCCCCATAAATTTCATCTGACATTAAAATCTTTACATATGAAAATATCGGCATAAGTTGATGTGGGTCTCATCGATGATAATATACATATCCTAAATGTATCGGAAAGACATAGCAAGGGTCACACCGATCAAGCTATACACAGAGAGAATGCGGGTTTCTATATCTTATCACCAAGACAAAAAGTATCGGTGAGATGATGTAAGGTCACATCAAGCTAAATTACCTTTTGCCAATTGGAGTAATGTAAAGTCTATCAGAGAGACTTTGGTCATCAGAGAGAGATTTTAAAACACTGCCTGTAGTGTTATTAGTCTTGCCGATAAAGCAAGGGGAGGACTCACTCGGTGAGACAAACGATGTCGAGCAGAATTCAGAAAGTCTTACCAACCCTCGGGTTACACCGATAGAACTGAGCATACGAAGATAAAGGGTGTCAAGAAGATAATGCGCATGGTCTCACCAAAGAAAAAGTGTATCGGTGAGACATGTCACCACGGGGAGATCTAAGAGACATCATAGCGAGTATTATTCTGTCACCAGAACAAATTGCTTGGTCTCGGTGACATACTCGATAAAGTGAACATCTTGGTGAGACAAAGTACTTTTGGAGTAAGGAAAAGAACCACTGGCCCGATTCATTAAGTCTGAGTGATAGTTGTTTCGGTGAAATTCATGGTGATATAAAAGCAAAAGGAAAGAAACTATCGGGAAGACTTGTGATGTCGGGGAAACTGCAAGACATCTTGGCAGGTGGGTGATCATTGAACCCTAATGTGACAGCGAGAATTTCAAAAAAAAAACTTGCAGCATTCATGTCTCGATTGGTAAAAGACATTAATGGCGCCATGAAGCGTAGGAGATTTTGCATATTAGGGTATGATCAATTGAAATCATTATCTCACAGAATTCAAAGCGAAGGAGAGCAAGGGAACCAGTAGAGCAATTAATGCATTCACCTGGCTTGAGTTTGGAAGAAGTTACAGTAAGTTTATTGTCCTCTTAGAATTCATAAAAATTTGAATTATGGAAGGCACTAGTTCAGGAAAACTAAAGGGAAGAAAACCCGGGGAGGGAAGCCAATCAAAAGCAAAAAAGCAAAAGACTAAGTTGCAACCAGAAGGTACTGAAAGGAAGCTAAATCAAGACCTCATAGACCAGTTACCTGGTTCTGGACCTAAAGCTAGGCGTTCTGCACAACTCAAAGTGGAAGTTGACAAATTGGATGACAAATGCAAATTTATAGGTGATGTTTGGACTCCGATTAGAGGCTATGAGTTATTCAATTTCCATTACCATAGGAGAAATCACTTTGAGCCAGTATGCAATCCATGGAGGCTCAATTTAGGGAAATTAGTGTGCCCTAATGTTTTTATTAACGTCGAACTGGTAAAATTGCTGGCCGGACACTATGATTCGAAAAAAAAAGCTATATGTGATTTGTCAGGGAATCCATTGATACATGTATCTAAGAATGCAATTGCTGAGGTTTTCAAAATGGAGGGAATATGCAGTGACAAAGTAGTGAGTGAAGAGCTTGATAGTGAGTTCAGAAGGATGGACACCATTTATAAAGGGTGGAGGTTACCTCTGCATAGAATTAGGTGTCATGGCAAACTTACTCCAATGGAAGACAGTGAGGGGCCACCCTTTCATGTAGACCTCTTCAAACCTTACCTAAAATATACTTACTACTCAGTGGGACAAGTATTAGAGATGGAGGTACCTAAGCATATGGCGGTTGTGCCCATGGTGATTTCTACAGACATTCAGTACCACAATTCCAGATCATTTGACTATGCTACACATGTTTTTAAGGAGCTGGAATGCAGGTTTGATGGCGATAAAGAGTGGTGCTTCTGTTCTCCATCTCAGAAATTACTCACTGCTTATGCACTTAGTGTTGTATTTTGGACAAGAGTTAGGTTTATGGCCCCAGGAGTTGAGGATTTCACAATCTGACAAGGAAGGTAGGCCATTGCCTATTCAATTATGGACTGCTGTTTGGGACAACAGGTTTGCCAATTCAAATTTCTTGCATTTTGAAGAATTCTTTGTGAAACCCTTGTATAGATTTTTTAGCCATCCTTGTGATTATTCTTTATCTGAACAAGTAAAAAGTTTTCTTAGGCCTAGAGATTACAATGGACCAATTAACCACAACTGGGGGGATTGGTATTGCTTGGAGAATGCCAGAATGATTAGGGTTTATGGCTTTGAGGATACACCTTTCATTCTGCCCAGAACTGTCTCAGATAGAATTGCATACCTTGAAATTGTTAGGCAAATGGATTACTCCAGTGTTATGAACTTAAGTTCATATGGGAAATAGGCTTTTGTGCCCAGTACATTGTGTTTTAGTGATTTCACTGTATTAGCCAAGGAAGGTTATGATCTGATTCTGGACAAATTATTGCACTACAACATGAGAAGAGCACCAGTGAGAAAGAACTTTGATCCAGAAGGGTATATCCACTCTGCCAGACAAAAAGTAAATCTCGGAGGGTACCATCATGTGCCCTTTAAATCTGATGACATAATCAGAAACCTGGAGGAAAAGGAATTTGAAATTGTGATTGAAAAACATAATTAGGAGTTGGTGGATGCTGAGTTGTTATCCTCCATTAAGGGGATTTCAGAAATAGATAGGCCACAAAGCTCATCTAGGAAAGTTTCAAGAATGAAGACTCAGGAGTATGCCTATGTTGCCAGAGAAAAAGACATTGAGGAAACCATGGATGTAGATACAAGACATGAAGACTATAGGTCTTTCATATCAGATGATGAATTTATAAAGACCTCAGAGTTTAAAACATTTTTATATAAGCAGAAAGGGAAAGAGATAAGGGGACAGGTTGACAATGTCACTCCAGGGAATGAGGATGAACTGTTAAAAGCTTAAAAGATGAAGTGGACAAAGAGATGATTGACATGACCCCTAAAAAGGGGAGGGAGCTGCTTGAAAAGGCAGGTGTTATGATTTTTCTAGTTTTGGATATGAATTATGCATTAGTTTTTGATAGTTTCTTAAAAGATAACAATGATACCCACAAGCTCAGTATAGAGAAGGTGACGGAGGTATACAAAAGATCAAGATACAATCTTGATGATGAAACATTGATTATGTGGGCCTTGTATCCTCCTCACAAGAAATCAATTGTTATTGATATTGAAAAGGCATTTAGACATGTCATGACCCTAAAGGCTGGGGAGGTTGATCCTATAGTGATTGCTGATATTGGGATAAATATAGCCAAGTTGAATAAAGCCCAAATCCAAGCATTGATAAGGGAAAGGGAGATGTACAAAACCAATAATGAGAGGATGTTGAGAGAGAATGAACACTTGAAAGACTTGGTAGGTGGTGTAATAGAACCAACAAGGATGCTCACTCAAGGTGAGAGTTCACAGGAAAAAGACCGTTGGGAAGGGTCAACTGCATACTCTCAAGGGAGAATGGATGCATTTTCTGCAATAATAAAAATAAGGAAGGTTGTTTTAACCACTTGGTTAAATAAAATCTGGGGAAAACATTCATAGTACGTAGATGCAATAAAGGAACATAGGAGAGTGGATAGCAGAATTCAGGAAAGAATTGAGGAATTGGAGGAGGACACTACTAGTAATGAAGAGATTGAAAAATATGCCAATTGTATTATGGATAGGCATAGGGATATCTATGTGGAGTTACAAGGGGATATGTAGGAACTGGCAGAGGAAGCTGAAGATAGATTCACCAAGTTATGTGATGATGAAGGGAAAATGAAGGAAGCGACTACATGGAAAAGTGAGTGCGAAACAATACTCCAAGGGATGCTGGAGACAACCACTACGGAAGATGTGATATTGGATGCAACATGTGAGCAAAATGAGAAAATGATAATGATGGAGATTGTGATCTGCAATGCGTTGGGAGATGCTGAAACTGATGAGCGCCAGGATTATACGGAGCATATGTCTGTAGTCCATTTATGGCTCAAGAGAAATTAGTTAAGAGTGGATTTGTTAAACCTTTTATGCTTTAAACCTTTTTGAAAAGGCACGTCCTTTTGCAAACTGATGTATAAGTATCCGTTGTTGGATAAATTTAAGGGGTAGAAGATAGAATTAGAATAGGATAGACTGTTGTAAGCATTAAATTTTTAGAAATGATGACATTCAAGGAAACTATGTTGCATGTATGAACTTTGAAGTAGATAATGAAAGACTGTTGATTTAGTGGCTTCATTCTGGTATCAATTGTTTGTTGGATTCTTGCGATTATTTGATTGTCTCCAATCTGATGTTTCTTGGTTGTTTAAATTGAAGTATCAAGTATATATTCTATTTATCAGTACACATTTGTTGTTTTTGTGTGATTTGGTTTATTGGATTCTTTAAAGAAGAATTCAAATTCCTTTCAATAAATTACAGTAATCTGGGAATACCATTTGGATCATTAAGAAGAATCAGATTATTAGATTTGATATTCTGCCTCAACTAGGGTTTATCATTTACACTCTTGCATGTTTATAGTTATATGCCAAACAATTAGAGGACCTGCTAGATAGAAACCATTCATTAAAGGCTTTCATTTGACTCCGTTTTACCCAATAAGGCACTGGTCTCCCTTATTTACATTACATTAGTTTTATTCATTTCATTTAACATCTCTTAATTGAACATATTAATTTTTACCTTGATATTGCATATACAATTTATATTAAAGTAGGATCATATCTTTCCACTGTTAAATTTCCATTTGTGGATAGTTAGATCAAGTAGGAAACATAAATTGAACATATTAATTTAGTATAAGAGTCAACCAATCATAAGGAAAACATAATATGAAGATGAATTTTCTCAAATGTTGTGGTTGTAGATGCTCTTTTGAAATCTATGCAAAATGTGGGAGGATAGACAAAGCTCATGAACTATTTGACACAATGCCTCAAATAATTGTAATCTCATGGAATACACTCTAATTAGAAAAGTCTCATCACTGCCCTCATAACAATCTATCAATTTGTTTTAGTGTCTATTGTGTTATACCCAATTTGGGACATGGGGTATAACAAAATAGACACTAAAATAAATTGAGAGATTACAATTCTTTGAGACATTTTGTCAAATAGTTCATAAGCTTTTTCTATCCTTCCACATTCTGTATAAATTTTAAAAGGGCATCTACAACCACAACATTTGAAAAAAATCATCTTCATATTATTCTTTCATGGATGTCTATACCTTGTTCCAAATCTCCCATATTAAGGAAACCAATAAGGGTTTTGGTGAAGGTTGTGTTGGTGTTTAAAATACAATCCATGTAGAGGTTGCAGATATCTAAGAGGTAGCCAACCCCTATCAAGGACAACTACAACCACTAATGGCCAACTAACGAGAGTCAGTAAAGGATTGACTTCTCCTACACTTTTGGCTCTGTAGGACCAAGGTGGGTAAACCTAAACGTGTTCACATGAATGTCTCATGATTGGTAAGAACACTTCCTATGTACAGATTACAATTCCTACAGACTCAAAGGGATAGTGATCATCTCAAGGTTTTGGCAGACCAGAGAATGACTACCAGTACCAAAGAGCAACGGAACTGACCCAGTTATTTGTTACAATACCTCCCTGAGGAGGACAAGGTTGTATTCAAGTGTTTTGTGTTTAGCATTTGGATATCCTTGCTTAGAACCTACAGTCTTGAACTAATAAAATGACACAAACATTATCCAGTGCTTCATGCATCCATAGGGCAACGGAGTCATATAGAAAAAAATCCTAATATGATGAACCCATCTCATATAGCATTACTATCATGAGATATTTTAGCATATTAAGATAGTACTTCTTCAAGCATCTTGAGTATATACAACCATGAACATGTAACTTATTTTTCAAGCATTTGATTAACTCTTTGAGTTAAAGCAAGAAAATGAATCACATTTTCAATTAACTATTGAAACTAAATAGATGAATCTTTGATAAAGCTATTCATAATCCATGGCACACACCCATGGATTATGATAGTACTTCTTCAAGCATCCTGAGTATATACAACCATGAACATGTAACTTATTTTTCAAGCATTTGATTAACTCTTTGAGTTAAAGCAAGAAAATGAATCACATTTTCAATTAACTATTGAAAATGAACAGATGAATCTTTGATAAAGCTATTCATAATCCATGGCACACACCCAAGAGAGTAAACCATCTTAATTTTATAGATTTCTTTTGATATAAGTAATTAAAAAAGCATATCACACTAATCTGTATATAAACCTAACCCTAGGATGACTTCCTTAAACAAAATGTTCATAACACTTTAACAATAAAGAGGACTATATAACTTCCAAGCGTCGGATTGCAAAATTTTTCTGACCCTTCACAATGAGCCATGAAATCTCCTTTATAGAATAGAAGAGCAACAAGCATTAGGCTACATTGTGACACCAAATTGAATTTCAGCACCAAAATGAAATTCAAATTTACATTCCTTGTCATAATGATACCGTGCATGAACAAAGGAATCAAAACGGTTATGAAATAACCAGTCGAAAAACAAAATTTCATGCAAAGCACGCGCACATCCATATCCACATCCACATCCACTTGATAGAACAACAAGAGAAGAGAAGACATGTCCAATGGACCCACTGCCAGTAATCATGAAGAAGCAACACGGCCCCGGTATAAGCAACCGCTCCGAGTTCGAGCCTGCGATAGCGATGGCACCACCTCCTCTTTACCAACCTTGTGAGCACATTCGTGAACAATTGGACCTAGTGCTAATGCAAACACTGGCTCAATTGCCAGAACCTCCTCATCCACTCCCATAAGATCGGCCAGGGAAGCTAAATAGTACCGATAATCAGAATCAGTCCTAGATTCATCAGAATCCGAGATGATTATCGGGGATGAACAATGTACTGGCCTCTTCCCAATGTTCCTAATAATAGCCTTGGGAGACATGGGAGAATCAGATTTCTTCATGACTGGTGAAGCCAGCCTCGCACTCCTTTGCTTAACTGATTTACTGATGATAGAAATAGAGTGCAACCACAAACAGAAGAAAAACCTTACTGCACTTAGACACAAGAGAATGCAATGCTGATTACATACAATTCAGATAGCATTTATAGAGCAAGCTAGTATGCAGGGTATAATTACTTGAAGGTGATTCAAGCACTTACACAATTAATGATCTAGATAAATATGAATACCCTCAGCAGGATGGCACTATTCGCACATAGGAGGAAATCAGGTGGAGATCCTCAGGAGAAAAGAAACCCGTATCATTAATGACACGAGCAACAACCAAGTAATACATGCCACGTAGGCAACTCACACACTTCTTCCCTATAAATGAACCACCGATTCGGGAGGCACTTTAACAAACGGAGGGTGCAGATCAAGTCAATGGATGTTGACAATCCACATCGGCAGAAGAATAGACCCAGACTGGACAGTGGGTCCCATATAATCCCACTGGCATGAAAAGAAAAGCCACGTGCCACTCCCTCGCGAACCTCACAACACTCTCCCAGATATTTACTCTGCCCATGTGACGTGTGAAAGAGATCATTATTACCCCATTATTGATGGTAATTATTGGTGAAAAGATAGCCCCCTGTCATATTGAACACCTCGGGAAGAAAACCCATTTATCCATTCATGCCACATGACCATATCTCGCGAACCTCGCACTACTTTGATGATGCCAATAGACAAACCTGCGAGGTCTGCGAGAAGCGATCAAGATCGAATTCTCTGATTGGATGACTCATCTGCCCTCAGATGGAACATTTAAGTGGGGATGGCTATTACCGGTGAAAAGACGGCCCCCTATCATATCAAACACCTCGGGAAGAAAACCCATTCATCCATTCATGCCACGTGGCCATATCTCGCAAACCTCGCACTACTTTGATGATGCCAGCAGACGAACCTGCGAGGTCTGCGAGAAGCGGTCAAGATCGAATTTTGTGATTGGACGGCTCATCAGCCCTCAGATGGAACATTTAAGTGGGGCCCGCATTGAAATTTCTGGCGGTGTAATACGTAGGCCATTATACCAAAAAGACCAGCAAATCAGGTGAAATAGGGCCAGTTAAGCATGACCCAAGAGGGATGAAACCTCACTTAAGTGACCGGTCCACCATGGCAATAGGTCACCATTAAAACATAACAAGAGGGTTTTGACCGATCCATACTGAAGGTTACCCTAAGTAATTTAGAAACCCTCTAACCCCAGCTTCAATTTACTGAAGTTCCATCAGGTTGTGGAATTTTTCTTTGTATCTACCAATTGCATTTGTTTGAAAGTTTCTAAAACCTTTTCAACAAATCCATTATGTGTATATTCTAAATTCATTATAGTCCTTATAGTCCTAGTCCACATCACTTTGTTTTTTGAAGAAACTAATACCATATATTTCTTATTTATGTTCTAAATTGGATACATGTTTATAAGTTTGATATTACAATTAATAATATTAATTTTGGCAAGACATTAAAAGATTTTGTTGATTTTAAAAATATATGCATCCCAATGTAAAAATGCCAACAATGGAAGCAATGATTGTAACACATAATTTTTGATGTAGTATCCAATTCAAAGGATGATGTTACAATTTAGGGTTATGATTGGGTATTTAATTAGGGTTAGGATTTAGTGTTCGGGTTAGTGTTAGGTTTAGAGTTAGGGTTAGGGTTAGGAAAATAATGTTAGGATTAGGGTTAGATTAGGGTTTATGTTTTATGGTTAGGGTTAGATTTAGAGTTTTGGTTATGGTTGGGATTAGATATGAAATTAGGGTTAGGGTTTAGTATTACAATTAGGGATATATAGTATTAGGGTTATTGTAATTATGATTAAGGGTTGTTTTTATATTTGGCTTAGAGTTGGGGTTAGGATTAGGGCCAGGGATAGGGCTAGGGTTAAGTTTAGGGATAGGTTTAGGGTTATTAGAGTGAATGCAACTAATTAATAAAATAAATAATATTTAGGGTTAGGTAATTAGGGTTAGGGTTGGGGTTAGAGTTTTGGTTGTGGTTAGGGTTATAAATATAGGATAAAGGTGAGGGTTGGGGTAAAGGTTAAGGTTTCAAGAGAAAGGGTTAGGTTATGATTTGGATTACCCTAAACTCTAACCATAACCATAAACCTAATCCCAAACCTAACCCTAATTGTAGTGTTTGAGGCTAGGCTCAAACACTATATAACGTAACCCTATATAACCTAACACATAACCTAGCACTAGAAAAAATTCTTCTCCCAAACAATCTCCTCTACTTATATTCATGCCTACTAGAGTTGCAACATTCAACATTGGTGCTTCAACCATTCATTCAAAGCTAAGAATTTGAAAGCAGTGTTCATTTGTAATATAATTAATCATTTAACTATATTATAATTATTATTAATCTAATACAATATTAATATTATTAATAATATACCAATAATATTAATAATCTAATATAATTACTATTAATCTATATATAGATTATATATAATCTTAATATATCAAATATATCATTATAATTCATATAATGTAATATAATATTGTTATATAATATATTAATATTATAACATTACTATTAATCAAAGTGCTTTAATATTTATGTCGAGTTTTAGTACATTATATGACAAGTTACTAAAGCGGCTCTGAGATGCACGTGCTCAAAATTGACGGTGATGTTATAATCTTGATGAAAAGTTGCTTGACGGTTATGTTTAGTACTGGTGACTTCTCAAACACAAGAAGATGTGATTTTGGCCCTATTAGGAGAAGATTTAAAAGTTGATTCTAGAGCTAAGAAAAATTATCATATTAAATTATGAATCCCCTTTCTTTGGCAAGGAGATTCCATGTGTGTTCAAAAATTCTTGTTGCACACATTTCCATTACTCATGTTGCTAAGAACCTTGCAAATCCTCATATTTGAAGATTGAAAAAATCCAAAGGTATATTTTATGGCCTCCCTTTAACCAAGGAAAATGGTTTCACAAATTATCCTAGGAGTTTTATTATTTCCCTCATGACTATAATAGGCTTGGCTTACTTTATATTCACTACTCTAAATGGCACCATAATAGGCTTTGCTTGCTTTATATTCACTACTCTAAATGGCACCATAATTTTTTTAAATTTAATTAACATACTCTAAAACCTAACTAAAGCAGGTTGTAGCTCATCAAATTGGACAAGTGAAAGGTCAATACCAACGCTGAGGAAGACTTTGGAGGAGTGAAAAAAAGGTCAATACCAGTGCCGACGAAGAGTTTGGAGCTAAAACAAGGTCAATACCAGCATCGAGGACCAGGTTGAGGGCACTCAGGGAAAATTGACGACCAAGGGACAATCAGTACTGTAAGTTTGGCACCCCCATTCTCTTTAACCTACAATTTTTATGCCTAGTTTCCAAAGATCTTCTCGCATATTGGCCCCCCCATTCTCGTAAAATGGTATAAGATAAGACAAAAAAAATAAAAGAGCTTTGTCTTTCACATTTTTATAGTGATTACTAGAGGCACATAGACCAATTCTTCATAATAGATGAATTTGATCATACTTTTCTAATGATGCAACAGTTCAACTTTGGGGTGTATCATTTAGGCAACAGTTCAACTTTGGGGTTCATCATTTAGGCAATGATGGATCCCTACTCTTTCCATATGCTCTTTCCTTTCTATTTCTTCAAATGTATAGTTTATGTCTTATATTGTATTGAAATAGTTATTCCCACAACTTGTGTGGGACATCATACATTTGTAATTATCAAGAAAAGACATTTGTGAAAATTTTGTGCAATCTTTCTCTTGTATACATTTGCATAATGAACTACAATTCATTTGATAATACTTTTGTGTATATGAATGGAACTTAGTAGAATTGAATGTGTACCTTTATCTTTATTTTTGCAACAACTACCCCAACTTTACTTGATTGAGTTAGAAGCTAAATTAGGTAAAAAAATTGGTGACATATTCTATATGTTTGCCTGCTAAACATCCTCACCAGTTGCCTAAACTTATCCATTGGGAATGGTGTCGACTCTTGGAACTTGACAAGACTTGAGAAATAGTCTTGCATAATGTTGGCATTTTTTACAACCCAAGTAGAACCTACAGAAGCTTCTATGAGCTTGCCATACTCAATTTTAAAAGTCTTGAAGGCACTGTGCCAACTTAACGAGACAAATGCAACAAAACTGTTATCTCTCCTACACTTCAGACTTTGTAAGATCCAGGAGGGTTTCCCTAAAATATATTGTCATTCATGATGAGAATGATTTGTTCATACGTGGATAAACAATAGATAAATTCCAGTCTAAGTTTAAACAAGATAATCCTTCAATAAATTTGCTATTTCTCAAGAGAATTCAGCTCTTATTTAACAAGGAATCGAAATAACACCTAAGTGTGTTTTTATGAAATATTCGAGTGAAATTGCCTAAAACTATAACAAAAAATACAAGAACAATAAGCAGTCAGAGTACCTGTGCCATATCCTAAAGCACGAAGTCAAACTGGAAACTGAACTACAGGGTAACTTTCATCTAGAGCATCTATGATCTGTATGTAAGGCATTACCATCCATTCATCAATACATGAATCTATTACTCTTTAGCAAATCCTATGTGCTAATTTGCATGAACTTATTGAACAGCTGAAGCATTTAATAGGTCCATTGAACCAGAGCTATAGTCAAACATAATCCACAGGAAATGACAAATGAAATTTAACGAACATCATCTTTGATAGAATTTTCATTAAAAATTCATGCAAATTATTACAATAGGAGAGAAAATAGACTCAAAACAATCACAAGATTTGCATAAGTATGCTCCAAAACCCCATGATTTACTAAGTTCCCAAACAGACTCAAAGCTTCAAACAACTGGACATATTCTTTTCTCTCTCTACTTGATTCTTCTCTTACGTATCTTAAGCAATTTCAACAGACCTATTCCTCGGCCCAGAATTCCCTTTTATAAAAATAAGGGAGCAAACAAGCTTTAGGCCGGAGGATACACATGTCCATTTTTTACTGGACTGCTAATTCCTAATCAGTTATCCTTACATCATTTGCTTGGTAAGAGAAGAAAAGCTTAAAACAAAATGATGATTAATTTGTTACGGAGGAAAGGAAAGCGTGGTTCCAAGTATTGATTCCCTGACACCAAAGCATCTTTTAACTGCTCCATGTGCTGATTTTATTTGCGCAATTTGTACCTGAATCCGGGAAGAGAATGAATTTCAAAATATAATACTGTAGGCCAGACCTGTATTTTACATGACCAAATTGTAGCTCTCATCCCCATTATTTATAATTCAAGTTCATCAATAAACATCTTTTTCTATGACTCAAAATCTTCCTCCGACGGCCAATTGAAAGCCACCACCCGGTCCACCATTTTTTGATAAGGTACATACTTTATCATTAATGACATGGCTGTCTTGTCAAAATTCTCCAGGAAACTAATGACAAGTGATAACTTCTCTAAAGTGTTCTCCAACATGCGAATATCAGCATTTTTGCATATCTCATGAGTTTGGGCGGTCATTATATTATTCATTTGCTCCTTCCACTCCTACAAAGGCTTGACACTATCTTGACTATGCAAAATATGAGGTAGTGGAGTCAAATCTTTTCCATCATAAATATCCTTTAGTGCTTTGATTTTGGACTCCATAGGAGCAGCAGACCCCTAGAATTTTTGCTCAACTATAGTCTTAACAAATTGATATGTTTTCATGACTGTAGGATACTTATTCCTATGTTGCTTTGCTCCAACTCCCATAAATTTCAATTTTTCCATTCTAGGGCCCCATCTATTTAGCAAAGGGATAGCCAATTCTCTGTCCCTTGGAAACAATTCAAGTGCTTGTAGCATCAAGGCATAATTCGCATGAACACCATTCAGCTTACTCTGGACCCGTTTATGTAGATGCCTTAACACAGTATCAATAATTTCTGAATTATTCCTTCCTGCTGCATCCCAGATTTGATTTACCATCTCCTTATATTCTTCAATCTGCTAGAGTAACTTTTCCCTAGAAGGATCTTCACTCGAGGTACTGGCCTTCTCAACCGCAATAGGCACTTGTCCCATATTATACGGGACCATAGCCCAAGATTGAACCTGTGCAGGAGGCTAGGGTTGATCAATTGGTGGGTCAGCAATAATTTGGCTAGAGCTAACCTGCTTTTGGGATCTCAAGATTTCCATTTGTTGCCTTAATAAGGCCATTTTTGTTTCCAATTCCGCCACCCTTTGCTGACTCTTATTATACTCAATAATAATGTCATTATACTGGTTCCTCAGAGTATCTTGGTTTTTAGTTAAATCCTCCATGGTTGCCCTAGTAAATTTGGCAACATTCACAACCATGTCAATAGCCTCCAAGGCAGGGGTATCAGCAACTCTCTTCACAATCAAATGACCACTAAAATTGGATGTTTCAGTGACAATAGGTTTTTGAGACCCTATAGATAGTGACCATATTGCCAAAGAATCCCACTCTTCACTGAAAGCTGATCCTTTAAGTGCTATTGCTGCCTCCTCCTCTATTGCAAGAAGTGGTTTATTTTCCCTTCTTACTGTATCAAATACTACAGCATCAGCAATATCCCATTCAGGGAGTAGCAATATCCCACACTTTTGAACCAATGTTTTGCCCTGTTCTGGTGTGATTTCCTTAAACCTCTCCTTCAATTGTATTCTAACCTTTGACTGAATTATTTGTTCTAGAAGCTCTGGGTGCAAACTTCTCTCATGTGCTACCTACTCAGTATAAGATGAGAGATGAGATCTCCATACAAAATCTTCAAAAGCACAGGTATGGATAAAAGAGTCATCCATCATGAATTCTTTGCAGGCTTCCATTCTCAAATCATCACTATTTGTAATTCCTTTAATCTCATCCTTCCCCAATCTTAGGGTGATGGCTCCTGAGCTCGTTGTAATGTCAGTCAGATCTAGTGGCATTTCTGGATTTATTTCATCAGGAGTTACAATAATATCCTCCTCATCATTACCTTTCTGGCCAACATCCCCCATACTATCAGTTCTAGGCCTCTTTGGAGATGATGTGCTAATCTATTCTGAACTCTTCAGAGGTGAATCCAGATCAGTAATACCAGATATTGATTTCCTTAGGATGGATGATGCACCACTCATCATAACTTCCTCTTTCCTATTTCTCTTCCTTCTTGAAAACACTTTTATTTTCCCTTGAGGCTGGTAGGTAGGCCTTTCTTCGATTCTTATCTCAGGGTGCTGCTCAGTAACATGTGACTTTCCCTTTCCTTCTACAATCCTTTCCTCCTTCAAGACTCCTACTATGCTCTCAAAATTATCAAGAACATAGATTGCCCTGCTAAGCTCATCTTTAGCATCAGGTATAGGATCAAAACCAGGTATTTTCTCCTGTTTACTTCTTACCATTTTTGAATAGGCAATGTACATTGCCTTTCTCTCATCCTGTAAGTCCTCATCAAAAATATTCTTAATGATATCTTTAGGATAGTAGAAATTGTGAACAAAGGTTCCAGTCTGATGTCTAGCCTTCATTTTGGGAGATAAAACCCTCAGGATCATAATTCCTAGGGCATACAATATTCAATCTATATGGCTTGAGTAAAAAGTGTAAATTTCTCCACCCTCCCTTTATCATAACAAAATATGCAAAAGCTATATATTCAAGAAAAAAGGTTCCTTTCTTGTGTTCAGTAGGCAAATGGAAATCTTGAGATGCTCCCAATTGCCTCATAATCTCTACAAAACCAAGTTTGAGAGGAACTTCTTTAGGTAGGACAGATGGGATGGCATTGGTGCCAAAGACCTTGAAGATTGTAGTATTGTGATTAGGGATAATATCACCCCAATTGTGGGTTAGATTCACCTCAGGCCTCCTCTCCATAGGTCTTAGAAAGTCGTGAATTTCTTTTGGAATCCTGGGTGGATCAACAACTAAAGCCTTCCTTAACTTAGATCCAAAATTATTATGAAAGGTGACATAATCAAACTTATGATCATTTTTGTCTAAGACCCTAGTCCAATATTGGATAGGAATTTCAATATCTCCTTCCATCTTCTTCAACTCCATATCTTTTTCAAATACCTTCTGACCACTATATAAAAACATATGAATCAATAGTGAAAACCATCTGAATTTTACCCAATTCTTTCCCAGCTTCAAAGCTGCTAAGCCAAAATCTATGTTCTCTACAAGGTAAGTGGCAAATTCATATACCACATTATAACCAGGGTATTGGAGGTTGACAGCCATATACATTATCTCTATAGGCGGCACAGTCTTCTTCAGGTCAATACCCAAAACTTGACATAGTGCACATATGGTCTTCTTGAAATGAGGGGCGAAGTAGTCTACCGGGAAAGGTTCACCCTCATTCTTGCCAATAACAACCTTTTTTTGATTCTTCCCTCTTCCCGACACAGCCAAATGGGGTATCAAAAGGGATCTCCTTATCAAACCCTTAGTGTTTCTGTATTCTTCCCTGAAGACCTCCAATTTGATGGGAATCATATCCTGGCTCCATTCATGTAAGCCAAAAATCTCTGCAATTCCCTCTCTGGTTACTTTAATATAGGCTTGTAAAGATGTGTTCTGACAATTCAAGTCATAGGATCGTACCTTGCAGCAATATCTTTTAATAAGTCTACATCTTCATAGACATTCAGTACCACCAGCTTACCCAAGTCCAATCTCCATGGATTACACAAAGGAATAGGGAAATTTCTATTTCCAAACCAATTGGAAAAGAGCTACCAACTAGTGTACGGCAATTCGGCATCATGGATTGTACACTATTTGTCCATTAAACCTTCATGAATCACAGGTCCATAGAACAATATCCTTCCTTCTTGCTTCTTGCTCGTAGAAGGTTTCAACAGATCAATAATATCTTGTGAGTAACCCCTAGGCGTAGCCTGGGAACCAATAGTTTATGCCTTGGATGCCATATATTTTAAATAGAAGGGGATTTGAACTGGGGTTTTCTTATAGAAAAACAAACAATTACACCCTATTCTCAACTGCTATTACAAAAAACTTTTTTATATGCACACAAATCACTAGCAATGACCTATATAAGCTCTAACAGCCAATTCACTTAACAATTCACCAGGAATCGAAAAGGACACAATCGCCAATTATTCAATAGGCAACGCTAATATATTCTGAAATTACAAAAGAAGGTGTTCGTATCACTTACTGTTTATTTTGTAGAGCATCAACTATCGCGAAATGGAGAACTGAGATAATAGCCACTTTTCTAAACATCGAGGAATTCTTATAAACTAGAATGCAACACTGAAATAGCAATCCACTAGTTATTTAGCATTTAATTACGCAGGCCAAGTTGAACTTGACCATTACTATTCACTCGCGTGAGATAGAACAGCTATAGTACAACACCAGTTTGTTTGAAAACATGCTGTTGATCAAAGATACAGTTGACCAGACGGACGGTCCAGATTTGGTCAACAACAGTTTGAAAATGACACATCCTCCTTCTAGTCAGCAAGCGAGCAAGAATATTGCCCATTAGGTACCACATCAGCATGGAATGGGTCCCACCTCATTCATTAATTGATAACACCGGCTCCCACGCATCAACACATCGCGTACCTCGCAGCATTATTCAAAATGAAGTTTTAATTGCGCGAGGTCGTGAGGGAAAACCCAGAAGCATCGGATAGTACACAACTGTCAGCATCATCACCCGTCCATCAGTCAGCACTCAAAAACTAGCCCCACCAAGTTACACAACATGTGGCAGCATCTCGCAAGCCTCATAGCATTTTCTGTGACGCAAGCACAAACCTTGCGAGGTGTGCGATGAATGATTAAGATCACAGTTCTTGCATCCGTTGGCTAATACAAATTTGCACATGCGAAATAGTTACCTTAAAGAAAGGGGACCACTAGGCAAACAGGGAAATAACCCATGGGGTCAAAAAATAATTCAAAGGCTACGTTGTAAAGGTTAATAGGCCGAAAACCATAGGGACGCATAAGTCAAAATGCAAAATCGAAAGGATAGGTAAAAGGGGCCGATGAAGTGACGGCCAAAAGGGATAAAACACGACTTAAGTGACTGAGCACTACTGATAGCAAGTCAACAACCAGAAGGAAAAAACCCCCAAATACCAGACCTGTAGAAAAATAATGAAGATAAAACCACCCCAAAGGGAAAGAAAACAAAAGATCCACCACATAACACCTACCAACCTTATTCAACCTACCAAATGACTCAAAACAAACTAACTGTGCAAACAAAACTTATTCACTTAAAACAAAAACTATCCTAACCTAGACTAACTGAGGAAAGGAATACCTAAATAAAACCATTAACTGGTTCATGAAAGTAGCTACCCTTTCTTTGCAACTTGTAATGCTCCATATGTTTGTGAGCATCAAAGAGGAAATGAAGAAATGATAGATGTTTAACCAACTATTGCAATGCCTCATAAATGGAGAAAACAAATCCACAAATCCACTTACCATTCATGTTATCTTAAAATGGATAGGATAGTAGGATAGAGTCCTCATGCTTGGGTGCAATAATGACTTGTGATGCATTGCTAGTTTCCATCCTAGTTAGATGCCTGATAGGACATCCCCTTGAAAGCTTTAGATTGGTTTTTCCTTTTTCCTCTTTTGGTGTGATCATATCCCTCATCTTACTCTTATGGTGCTCTTGTGGTACAAGAAATTGATTTGGAACTTCGTGGTTTTCTTCTTCTTTCAAAGAACCCAATAAGGTTGATATAATATTATCATGACTGCATTCTTCAAACCTTTCTACCTTTTTTATGGTTGTCCTATTTCATGGCTAATAAGTTTAGACAAGAGAGAAGGAAAAATAGCTTGCTTTTATTGATTGAAAGTTAAAAATGTAGCTAAGTACAAGTCTGTGAAAATGAGTTACAACGCTATATTTTTCTTGAAAGCTCCAAAAATGAGCTACAATACTTGCTGAAAGAAGAAAGAACTAACTCCAAACTATTATTTGAAGTTACTTTATGCTTGCAAAGACGCTGCACCAAGACGTTAAGTAGATTTGATTTGTGATGGACACATTTGGACGGTAGTAATAATAACTTGCAATCTATCAAGACTTGATTACCTTATAACTTGTCAATTTCTAGCGATGAAATGATAAATTAATTATAATGTCACCTTCGGATCAGATCACCATGAAAGAACTTCATCCAACATCCTTATAAGTGTAGGCACCAAAAAATAGGTATTTGTCAAATTTGTCTTCCTCAAGCGAGGGAAATTCAGGAAGAGAAGAGGAAAGCGAGACATGTAGTAGGTCTAAAAGAGGGAGATCAACTAGAGGTCAAAAGATTAGAAGAAAATTCTGTAAACGCATGGAATTTTTTCTTACTGAAGGGGCGTCATGTTCTTATGATGATGAGAGCATAGGCGACATCGAGGTGCCCTTGAGGTACAAACATCTATGGAAACAATGGGTACCCAAGGAACTTCCTCCAATAAACACTGATCTTTGTGTCAATGAGAGGATATATCCCATAGCACCATCGTCATTACATGGTTTGGGCCTATTTTGCATGGACGGCATAAAAGTCTGTTATGACAAAGTTACTGAGTTGATGGAGTATGTTGGACCCTGTTAAAGTTACAAAGATTGGATGCAGCTGGTTCGATATACACAAAGTATGCGTAGGTATGCACTATCAAAAAATTATATACAACTAAAAGATAAGGATCAAAATAAAGGAGTGGCTAGGTACATTGACGGGAGGCCAAAAGCATCAGGGAATATTGTAGGGTTTATAAATAGTACATGACCTGGGTCAAAAAATAAGCAACCCAATTGTATATTCAAGGCGCGAGAGGGAAACCGTGTATTCGTATGTGCGATAAAATCAATAACTACAGGGGAAGAGTTGCTAATCGATTACAATTTGAATCGCTTAGATACAAACACAATTACTATGGGGGTGGTATGTACTATATATATACCATTTTACCCAACCTCCAATTAATGACTCTAATATACCATTTTATTATTATGTTTTTTTTCGTAAGTCTATTGGTTTCATTTCGGTAATGCTTTTTATATTTAATTTTTGTCACAGCGGGACATTGATCATATGAGGAAGGCTCCGACCCAGAGCACAGATCGTGATCCATCTTTAGGTGCTTCTATCTGACAGGTTTACGTCATTGTAATTGTACAAATTAGATACGAGCAAAATATTTTATTATTATGTTTTTTTCATGAGTTTATTGGGTTAATTTTGATAATGTTTTTAATATTCTTGTTGTAGTTGGCTGATCAGGGAAAGGCACCAGTAGTACAAGAGAGCATCCATATGGAGGTGCAGTCACTATTATGCGATGATGACATCACATTTTCCACAAACCCTGTGGATATGATGAGGAAGGCCCAAAAAAAATGCAATCAAGAAATCCTTTAGTTGTTATTCATAGTGCCTCAAACAGATGAGATAAGAGAAAGGGTTAAAATATTGTCTCAGAGAGCACAAAACTTGGAAGTAAGCTGTCATAAGATCTTTAATTATAACATAAGTTCATTGATGGTTTTATATTTTGTACTCTTTTATGTCATGAACTAAAATATGTGTTGTTTTTACAAGATTATTTGCATCCTCATGATCATGCTGCTGGCTGTGATCAAGGTACTGCAAGTGTTTCTCGGGAAGTAGGGGACAGTACAAGTGTCAATCCTAATCTTCTTGTGCATACAACACATCATCCGACCCCATCATCTATGCCTATATTATCGTCTAAAATGTTGGCAACACATACCATGCAGGCATTCGGTAGTCCACCCTCTGGCAGCGAATACATGCCACTACATGTGTCAGTACCTATGGATGCAGAGGCCACTACTACTGGTGATGTTTTAGCAGCATTTCCTGGATCTTCCCGTATTACTAGTACGGGAATATTTCTGGTCACATTTGTGGTGACTGAGGATTTCCTTCTCATAAAGATAGAGAAGGTCCCAGGCACTTTAAAATGTTTTAATTATTATTATTATTTTTTTAAGTAAGTGCTAACAGTGGGGATAGCGCCCTATTATATTGATTTACAAAATGGCAATATTTTCCTACATTATAATTGCAGGAAATGATGTTTTTTATAAACATCTAAGTGATATTTCATTGGAGCTCTTTAGGCCCACCATACGTATATGGTGGAATTCCCAAAATCAAGATTTAAAAGATGAGCTCATTAACAGTTTAGTTGTGTTGTTCAGTGATAAAACATTCAACCGAACCAAGGCCCTTAAGAAAGCTGGTACCTATCTAAAGTATGTGAGGGACCAATATAGGTCACATTTAGAGAAGAATAGAAAGTACGAGCGTCCCCACATGATTCTGGAAAGGGAGTGGAAGGACTTGGTGTCGGATGGAAAGGAGAAGGCTGAAAAGAAGAAAGGAAAGATACTACTGGGCCAAGGAAGGTATGTAATACTATCAACAATTTAATTATATACTGATTAATCTTTCTTTTTACATAATCTAACGTATTTCAATTTTTTCATAGGCTGCCCGACACATCAAAGGCAACAAAGGCAAGACTAGAAAAACACGGGCAGCACAAACTTGGCTCTGGTGGTTATATGAAAGTAGCCACATGATTTGTAAGTATCAATAAATGAAATATTGCATCCAAATAATAAATTGCAAACAATTTTGGTTTTATCACATCATAGAAGCAAAATTCATGATCACATGCAAAAATGCAGGGCTTTGATTTCAACAGAGTGCCCACACAAGAGGACCTAAAGATTGCCTTCGACCAAGGCTATGGAGCCCTGACTGAATAGCTAAGAGTCTCGACTAGGCAAACACAATCTTCCATTGCATCCAACACGCAGGTAAATAAACTCAATAAAGTTGATTTCAAATTGAATACTTGTGCAATCTATTCAATATTAATTTCCACCATAATAATGTGCCTATTTGTTTTACATAGATAAGCAATGATAATCCTGCACATGAAATTGGAATGCAGCCTAGTGAGGGTGGAGCACAACCTACCGATGAAGGCCATGGTGTGCATCCCAGTACTAGATGTATTCATGTGCTATACAAAACACAGTATGGATTAATACAATTAAACATCTTTAATTTCATTTAGTGTATTAATGAATGTAACCTTTCATGTTTCAAATTTAGAGCATGTAGAGCATGATCAACATGTTGAGCATGATCAGGCTAGACAAGATCAGGAACATGATGTGGCTCCATCAGGTAAGTAGGACCACTCCAGTGTTCTTTTAGACATTTTTAATTGTAGTTGGTGTATTAATTAATGTAATCTTTCATGTTTCAACTCCAGATCAGGATTTAGAGAGTGTTCAACATGTTGAGCATGACGCTATAAGACAATATCAGGAACATGATGTGGCCCAATCAGGTAAAGAGCACCACTCTGATGTTCTTTTAATTAATGAAATACGTGTAACAATAATAATAAAACATATCAATTAAACATTTCTTTGCTATTGCAGCAGACCCCCCCTTGTAGCCGCGTCCACACGGTTGTGAGTACATGACTAGGTGTACATTAAGAACATGGGAAAAGCTCAAAAAAACTCAAGGGAGACAGATGATTTTGAAAACTATACTCGACTTCAGCTTTTTTTAGCTGCAAAAAAAAAAAAAAGTGATTGTAATCATATTATGACAGCCATATTTTTGATAATGTGTAAAAACTGAGAAAATGAAATATGTTAATGAATGAATCTCAATATGTTAATGAAAAAATGTTATATGTTAATGAATGAATGTTATATGTTATTAATGGATGAATGAATGAATGTTATATGTTATTAATGGATGAATGAATGATTAATGTTATATGATCGGGTATGGGGAATTGGGAGTGATGTGAGGGGGGGGGGTGTGGGCAAGGTAGGGCCAAATGAGCTTCCACCTTCATGTGGTTGGCCTTATTAAGTAGAGATTATTAAACTACTCTCAAAACAAAGAGAAGCTCAAAAAGGTAAGTAATGCACTTTTCAATATAAGAAATGCATCGTTTGAAGCATCAAACCAATCTGCAAAGATGAAAGAAAGTGCTAACTTTTCACTATGAACATTGTGTTGTGTGTGGATTTGGTTTCAAAGCTCTGTTGATGGAGATGGCTTGTATGAAAGCTAAGAAAATAGTTATCATTATTGCTGCTACACTCAGGCCTCAAATCGTTGTAATAGTTTTGATCTTTCAACGAAAAGGTTTTTTAAAAAAAATGCACTTTCTTGTCGAATTTATGACGAACCGAAAAAATGTCTGACGAATTTGCAATGTATCCGATGAAGTTTCACTGTAATGACTTGCCTATTTCATCGCTCGTTCGATGAACTTCTATCGCTATTTCAATCTAAACTATGTCCCCAAGACTCCTGCTGATGTAATATTATCGGCGTCATATAGCTACTCAGGTAGACATTCAGAACTTACTCCAATGATATATGTCTTGCTGATATGCTTTCCTCAGTGAGACAATATGTCTATCTCGTCAATTAAAATTTATTGCTGAGACAAAAAACCAGTCCTCCCGATATATCTTCTCAGGCAATTTTGATCGCTGTAATAGTCTTGATCTTTCAACGAATAGGTTTTTTTTTTAAAATGTGCACTTTCTCGTCAAATATACGATGAATTGCAAAAACGTCCGATGAATTTGCAATCTATCCGATGAAGTTTTTCCGTAATGACTTGCCTATTTCGTCGCTCGTTCGATGAACTTCTGTCACTATTTCAATCCAAATTATGTCTCCAAGACTCCTACTAATGTAATCTTATCGACATCATATAGCTGCTTGGGTAGACGTTCAGAAATTACTCCGATAATATATGTCTTGTCGATATGCTTCCCTCGTGCTTTGTCGATGAGACAAGATGTGTATCTCGACGATGAAAAGTTATCGCTGAGACAAAAATCCAGTCCTCCTAAAATATCTTCTCAGGCAATTTTTATCGCTATAAGAATATTGATCTCTCAATGATATTGTCAATACATCAAATTTGTGTTGTAATGGTGACAGACGTACGTTGTTAATCCGATAGTTTGGCGAAGGTATGCCTCCCGCCATCCGGGCACTATTCGTCACATGATCAACGAAGTTGGTGTTGCGGTTCCGATGAGTGTGTGTCGTGAGGTCGACATTTTGCAGCCCGTCAGGATGTAGATGAAATTTGAGCGACGACGCTGACTTCTGTTAATCGTCAACCGACCGATAATTTTTTGTCGCGATTCTGATGAAAGGCCATCAGAAATTGGGGTCAAATCCTATAGTGAAACAGAGGCTTGAGTCCCTCTTGTTCACTCATCCATGAGCCTTGAGTGCTTTGGATGGAGGCAGTAAGCTCCTACCATCTCTCTTTTTTCTTTTGATTGAGTAAGCATGTAATTCTTGTTGTGCTTTGTGTTACGTAGCTTGTAGTTTATTTCCTTTATCATCTATTCCTATCATTCCAAACTCGGTTGTCCATGGAGGTGGAAACACCAAGATGGGGGTCTGATTGAGGCAAGCCCCTATACAACCCAAACAATTTCTCCCTTTATTATGTGTAGGTGGAGAGAACTTGGAGCAAGCTAGCGAATAAATCATTATACGAGATCATCTTCATCACCTTGGTGATAATACATTTTCTTTATTGTATTCATAGCTGCATTTCTCTTTAGTTCATCTAATTTTATCACTTTAAACATCTCTAGACTAGGTTGGTAGTCTCTCCTTCTGAGAGTGATTTGTATATTTTTAGTTTTCTAGTCATACGAATGCCAACGCACCTGTGAGATGCCAGCGCATCGCGCTATCATCCTAGAACAGTGCTTTTGTCCTCAAAAAAAGAGATGTATGAGACACGAATATGACTCTAAAGGCTAAATCATCTAGTCTCCTTCCAACATTTAGGATTGCAAAGTGATCGAAGGATGCATAATCCTCATCATTCTCATCCTTGTCATCCTAACAATCCTTTAAATTGAGGTGGGTTAGGGCAGCCTTTCTGCTCTTGGCCTTTCGTGACCTAGGGCCTTGCAGTGGGTGGTCCCCTTCTCTCACATTTTTGGTGAACCCAACGTGAACCAACATCTATCCTTTTTTCAGCATCCTAAAATTCTTCTCATATACCTCTTGGTCATTGTATCTTGGTGTGTTATGGAAGTTTATGAGCTTCATGACCCAGTCTATGACTTTTGGGAATATTGTTAGAAGAAGTCTGCAACACCTTTCAATGGATAAGATGAAGGTCTCCTCTAACTTCACTACCAACCTTTTCTCTAGGTCTTCGATTAGTCTGTCTATGTAGGAGCATGTAGCAGGAGGTGAATCTAGATTTCTTGATGAAACTGATCATGTCCCTACTCCTCCTATGTCACCAACCTCCTCATCTGTAGATGAGCATGAGGTCATTTGTGTCCCTTCTAAGTATGTTGTTAGTCTTGGTAAGGGGTTAGGTGCACTAGAAAATCACCTGGAAGGAAACCCGAAGTTGGCTAGGGCTGCTAAGGTGATCGATGAAATAAGATACATGGTGGAAAAAGACCAGACATGTGTAGAAATCTTGGCTAGTCTCACTGGTTTGGCTAAAGCATGCGCCCCCTAAAAATTTGGTGACTTGATATGAGTTGGCCTCTTCGAGGAACGTGAGAGGCAATTACAGATGTCAATGCCTCCTATATCCATGTATATGACTGACACTGTCCCCTCGATCAATATGCCTTCCACTTTTGAAAGTTAAGATATTGTCAAAGTAAATATAAACCCTTTAGGTTTCCACTTCACCCCTTCTGTCACCTTTGGTGGTGGAGGATTTGGCAGAATGATGGGTGGAGGCTTTGGCAACGGAAAATTTAGAAGCGAGGTAGCATTGGAAGAGGCAGTGTTGGTGGAAGTCACTAAGATAGCTTTGGTTCTTGTGGTGGCTCTTGCAAAAGTCACACTGGTGGTGGCAGTGTCATCGACAGAGGTCACACTGGTGGCGGCAATATTGGTGACAGTTCTGGCGGTGGCCCTGGCAGTGGTTCTAGTAATCCTATGTATTCTAATGACTATATTCTGAATATCCTTCTTTAAAATATGGGGAAGATGCAGAACCAACTGGAAAACCTTTCCTAGGCCTCATCCCAGCCTATCTTCCAACCCTTCTTCTAACACATCCTGTTGTCGATTGTAGTCCTAAACACTCCTTTCCCACAAGGAATGGAGATTTCAAATTTTGAGAAATATGGTGGTAAAGGGGACCCACAGACACATGTGTTTGCCTTCAACACCTTGTGCACAAATTTCTTCCATCATGATGCATTGATGGCTAAACTGTTTCCCCGATCCCTCAAAGATAGAACACTAGATTGGTACTATTCTTTGCTCGATAACTCCATCTTCACATTCGATCAACTTGTGAACCAGTTCTTGCGAGAGTTCCAAGCAAACATCTGACCGAAGATGACCTTCTCAGACCTTTTTCAGTGTAAACAAGGGGACAATAAGAATATTATAGAATTTATAGCATGGTACCAATCACTCTTCTCACATATCTCATATCCATTGCCCAATTAAGATGTACATAAGGTCTTAATAGGGAACTTCCAAAGGCCTTGGCAAGAGAAGTTCGCCCTCATGAAGTATCCTTCTTTTGCACATTTGTTTGTGGCTTTACAAGAGTACCAATAAATGGTGGTTTAGTTTGAGGGTCCTCCCTCGCACTCCCATTCTGAAGGAATATCTATCGTGTTGATCTCGAGAAGAGGTAAATCTGTTGCAAATGTAGTAGCCATTGTGGACAAAAATAACCTCAAACAAGACCAAAATTTTATGAAGCTACCATAATCTTATTCTTCCATCTTACAAAAGTTGGTGAAGGATAAGATCCTCACCCTACCACCTCCTAAACTAGTCAGAGAGTCATACCCTAGATGGTATGAGGAAAACACTTATTGTCAATACCATCGAGTTAACGGACATGATATAGAACATTGTATGCTCCTGCATCATGAGATACATGACTGCATCGAGGACGGTAGTATCCATCTTGATGGAGGAAAACAAAACATGAACAAATTAGTGGTGAAAGCTAACAATGAGTTGCAGATATACACGAACCCATTTCTGTCACATTCTGCTAACATGGTTATCGATCCCACTGATTCTACTTCTCACCCTGAGGTGTATGTTAACATGGTTACTATTACTCCCTCTACTCATCTTGCGGCCAACTCACTAGATGTAACATTTTCCTCGCAAGACGTTATAGCAAATAGAAAACCTTATCCACTCTATATTCCTGCTTGCCTTAATGGTAACATTGTGATAGGGGTCCTAGTTGACCTCATGAGTAGAGTGACTGTCATCATGGAGGATACATTACTCCTAAACTCCCTTTAGAGGGAGAAATACGATAAAACAAAGTCCGTCATCTGCGCACATGATGAAATTTATGTTAAACCTTATGGATAAATAATGTTGTCCATCCTAGTTGGACCTAGGAGTGTAGACATGGTCTTCGATCTCATCCTTGAGTCAGACCTATTTAGAGTAAAGCTAGGCATACCTTGGCCAGCTTCCATGAATGGGATCCCCTCTATGGTTCATAAAATCCTTATGTTTTCCCATGAAGGTGTCATGCATGTAGTGCATGACACTAGATATCAACCTGTGGTATCCCGTGGAGGATATTCATTGGATCACTTTTGGCCCATTCCATTTGGTCAACTCCCACTGAGAACGGACCTACTTTAGAAGAATTATGTGAAGTACACAACTGGGGATAAGGGAAAACCAAAGTTGACCCTTCCTATGGTTGAGCATCCAGTTGCCTCCTCCTCTTGAAAAGGAAAGGAGAAGCTCACTCCCTCTCGAGCTGATTCATCCACTCCCCTCTCTTGGGAAGAGTACTGCATGAAAAACCTGGGTTCTACCCGGTAAGTCCGATAATGCCTCCTTGGCGAAAGCCCAAAGTTTGGATATCAGATTTCCCTAACGTGTCCCCAAGACCCTGGTACTATTTGTACGATAGAAAGAAAGGTTCACAGAGAGATTTCACCCCTTGACCTCTTCTTATTCCCCCAAACAAGAAAGGAGCCATGTCTAAGGTGGTAGAGTCAACTCCTCTCACCATTTCTGAACCTGCCCCTCCTTCTCCCATTCAAGATTCTTTCCTTCCACTAGAGACAGTCATGGAGGACACTCCCATGGCTGAGGAGGATCATTCTTTCCCTTCACAAGTTCTAGCTTCTGGTGTGAAGAGCTATAGAAACCACCCTGTGTATGAGTGTAAGCACTGACAAAAGGCTCTCCTAGGCAAGCAAGCCTCCTTATAGAAGAAGGAGGAAGAGAGGATCGCTCCTCTTGTTGTTTCCTCCTCTTTCCCTCCTTTTGTCCCTGAATCTCTTTTGGTTCTTGCTGTGAGTGCACATGTCCCCAGAAGGGTGAAAGTGTTCATTGCTCCTTCGGCAGAGCTACCTTTGTTGACTTCCATCCCAGATGTCTTGCCTTTCCCAAAGCTCGTGGACATGGTGAACACTTTAGTTGTGTCCACTATAGTTCTTTTCTCTTCTTCCTTGCCACTCCTTGTTTCATCTATGGGGAGTTCACCTCCCCCGATGAAGAATAAAGTAGAGCGTGGCCACTCCAACAATGGGGGACGTAAGAAAAGCCCACCTTCTCCAAAAGGTGGCCCCAAACTAACTTGTTCTTTCTTAGTGATGAAACTAGTCCCAGCTTCCCCTGAGTTTGTCACTGCTCCCGAGTCTCTCGGTGAGCCTAGCAGTGAACCTTGGGTGCAAAATCCATCTATCAAGGTAAAACACGAAACTCTTGTCAAGTGCATGTTTAACTCAGTGGATGAAGTGTTGACCCTGTCAGTGATCTTCACTAGGTCGTTGACCTTGGACCCATAGGAAATAAGTGACAGAGACCTTACAGGTCCCTTTGCTTTGGCCCTTGTTGTGGGAGGATCAAAAGCTCCTCCCCTTAAAATTACACCATTGTAGGCTCGTCTTCCTTCCTTCGATGATCTTGAGTGGGAATCTGATGACCTCTTGTTCAACCAGTGTTAGGAGGAGACCCTCTTCTTGATCTTTAGATTAGGTATGTGTGTGTGTCATGTAATGTGCTTCCCCCATAATCATGCTACATGTGCCTGGATGACCCTCATCACCCTTGTTGGTGTGTGGATATAAGTGTGGTGTTTGTGTTGTAAAATTTTCTCTATATGTATCTCTATTCCTTCGTGTTTGTGATTGACTTTCAGAAAATTGGGGATGATACAAAGCGTTAGGATCATTTAGGCCTACTTCCATGTTGACCCAATTTTTTATTTTACTTTGTCTTTCATGCATTCTTTCTGATTTGGTTAGGGATTGGTGATCATTAACCTCTTACTGTGGTTACCTACATATATATAAATAAAGGCACATCTAACCCCACGTAACTAGATCCCCCTATGCCCTCTGTGCATGATCTATTTTCTTTACTTTTTAGTTTATCTTTCTCTCCTCTTTTCTTGAGTTGTCCCTTTCATGTGTGACAACACATCTTCTCCATTACTTGGTCTTTAGAAAATGTATTTTTTTCCAAACAAATATTTTCTCAAAGACCCTTCACACACTTCCTTGTGAGAATGGCATTCTCAACTTAGAACCCAATGGAATGTGTTTCCTTCATCATGGGTTCATAAAGAAAGGACTTGGAAATCCTTCTTCGAAGTAGGAATAATATTAGTCTTCCCCTCACATGAGCACATCTCCATCCTTTCAAATTCCTTGATGATGAATCGATTCGAAAAGGAAGGCATTAAGCTTCTTGAACAATGTGTCCCTTGATTGGACCCTGCATCTTCACGCTGAGTTCCCAAGGGACCCCTTCAAAAAAATTCAACAAAGTTCTATGGAATCTAGCTTGTGTGCATCCCAACTAGAGTTGTTCCACATCTCGACATCTAGTCTGAGGGAAGCCCAACTAGACCATCTTCACATCTAGCTTAGGGGTAGCCTGACTAGACCTTACTTTTCAAACATTGCATCCCTTGAGTGGACCCTCCTTCCTTTTGAAGGGTTCCTGAGGGACCCCTTTGAAATATTTACAACTTAGCGATGGTCTGCATGATTGTTCATTCACTAGCCTATATGGACACCTCCTGATGTGTTTTATCTACGGGTAAACATGTCACCATCTCTAGCTCTATGAAGTCTCCTTTCCTCGGTCTCTCTCATGTGATATTTCTTGTGGGATACCTTCCTTCCAGGTCTGCAGGTTTGTAAGGTGCTTTACTCAGTCTCCTTCATGTGAGAGTTCTTGGGGGATACCTTCCTTGAAGGTCTACGAGGTTGTAAGGTGCTTTTCCTAGTTTCCTTCATGTGATAGTTCTTGAAGGATACCACCCTTGTAGGATCGTGAACCTATAAGGTACTTTTTTACTTCAGCTTTGTAGTTCCACTTCTGAGTTTTCTAGACCATGCTCTGCTTCCTCGTCAGTTTAGGTATACATCTCTTACTCTGTTACTTCTTTACTACTCTACTCTACCCAAGCACTCATCTTTACTCGTGCTCGCTAAAGTGGGGGAAAAATGTATCAACATGAATTTGCACCCCTAACACTTTAGAAGATCAAAAGTAGAGGTTTAATTCCACTTGGTGCCTATTTTGTGTGTTGGTGGGGGCATTTCTATCAGGGATGCCCTTGCAGTATGCAGAAATCTATGTGACACACTTACATCCCTAGCAAATTCCTGCAGCTAGAGATTGCAAAGGCGTTACATTTTTTATTGGAAGTCAAAGAGTAACGTCCCTCTTTGGCTGGCCGACCTGAAAATGGTTGTTTTTCATCCATCTCTTCATAATATTCACTCTTCCATCCTTAGAATTTTACAAGCAGAAGTTTGATAGAAGTTTACAAGATCATTTGAGCATTTTCTCCGCCATTTTACATCCATTTCCAAGCTTTGCAGTAGCACCATTGAGTCCATTGCCGCAATCCACTACTTTGTCACTCCAACAGGGTGAGCATAGGAAAAACACCATGGAAATAGAGGCTTGAGTCCCTCTCATTCACTCCTCCATGAGCCTTGAGTGCTTTGGATGGAGGTGGTAAGCTCCTACCATCTCTCCCTTTTCTTTTGATTGAGTAAGCATGTAATGCTTGTTGTGCTTTGTGTTACGTAGCTTGTAGTTTCTTTCCTTTATCATCTATTCCTATCATTCCAAACATGGCTTTCCATGGAGGTGGAAACACCAAGACGGGGGTCTCACTGAGGTAGGCCCCTATACAGCCCAAACAATTTCTCCCTTTATTGTTTGCAAGTGGAGAGAACTTGGAGCAAGCTAGCAAAGAGAGCATTATACGAGATCATCTTCATCACCTTAGTGGTAATACATTTCCTTTATCATAGTTATATATACATTTCTCTTTACCTAATCTCATTTTATCACTTTAAACATCTCTAGACTAGGCTGGTAGTCTCTCCTTCTGAGTGTGAGTTTTTTCTTTTCAGTTCTCTGGTCGTACGGATGCCAGTGCACCTGTGAGATGATAGTGTGCCGCACTCTCATCCTGGAACTATGCTTCCATCCTTAGATAGAGAGTTGTCAGAGACATGAATCTAACTCTAAAGTTTGACTAATCTAGTCTCCTTCCAAAATTTGGGATTGTAGAGTGATCGAAGGACACATAATCCTCATCATTCTCATCCTCGCCATTCTAGCTATCCTTTAAACTAAGGTGGGTTAGGGCATCCTTTCTGCTCTTGGCCTCTCGTGACCTGGGGCCTTTCAGTGGATGGTCCCCCTCCCTCACAACAACAAATAGAAAATATGAAATAAAACACAACAAAACAAGGTCTGCTCTCCACCCTACCATATTGGGTCATGGAGCCCCATGGGCTCTCACCAAACCCTTGAGAAAGAACATACATTGTCTGCCATTTTGATGAATGGTGAAACCAATCTTTCTTATCACACTTAATATAGAACCCACCATTCCAACAAGTAATTTTTGAGGCTGAAAGAAATAATAACTAAAAAGGTATAGTTAACAAATATGACAATAAATACAATCCAGCACCATGCATTGGATGCACATGTAAGAATTTCCTATTTGGAAATATACAGGCTAAAAAAGTATAGGTAGAAATGTATGGGCATGGCATTAGATGTAGAAAATATACATATATAGATGAATGGAAAATTATAGATATAGATACATATTGATACATGTGTTGGGAATGATGATTGAAATTCAACCTTCAAAGAAGCTCACAATCTTGGCTCAAAGCTTTGATAGCAGGTTAAGCCATAAAACACCCAATAATGCCTTATTGGAAATTTCAAAGACTTTTGCCACCTCTTTTCATGTTTTAAATGGAAGATGTTGGTACAACCATCACCACTATACAGATACCATACAATAGTTAATGTTGATGCCAAGAGGGCGAGCTTATGTGAAGGTGCAAGTCTGACCATCCGTTGTGTAGTTCCTGTGAAGCTTGTTGGAGGATATTTTCTATTTTTAAGATGGGTGGATCTGACTCGAAAAGCAATACATAATTCTCAGTAATGACACTATAGATTAGAGTGATGGACAATCTGTGTGCCATATGTACTATAAATATGTATGTATGTCATAGTAGATGCAAAGAAGGCTATAGTGTTTCAATTTTTGAGAAGGTTTTGTTGATAAAATAGTATATTTGTGCATAGGTTTGTTACTGTGAATCTTTTTGTGGGTTTCCCTATCTGACTTCCATTTTGTGGCTATGTTTGCAACAGAATAAAATTGATAAAACTATGTAGGTTTTTGTAGGCTTTGAGAAACAAGGCAACGTGTAGAAAGCTAGTAGGGATAGGTGTGTTTGAAGGAATGGGGAAGAGGTGCATATTGGAAAAAACCTTAGTGATATTGTTTCAATCATCATTCATAGTTTGTGGTAGGGTATGTTGTTTGATCTCTAATAAGGCATTGTTGATTGTTTCAAATTTTGATAAGGTGTTGTTGAGAGAAGACTGTATTGTTTGTAAAAACAAGAATTATTTCATTTATGGTTTGCATTTCATGGCTATGGTTTTACATGGGCATGTTAATGTCAATCTTTTGGTTTTGTGGGTTTCTCCTATTAGTTTTAGGATAAAAAATGAAATAAGTAGAAAATATGCAACACATGACACAAAGATCAAAAAAATATAGCCTGAGAAAACCCTCCTACTCGAGGGAGAAAAAACCAAGCAAGAAATGATCTCTCATATATATATCAGATGACATAAGTGTAGAATACTACTTAAAACTCAAGCCCTACTCAAAGCTGAGTATAATGAATAATAGCACCTCTCCTAGATGCAAAGATACAAGTGAATATGATTTATCCTTAAAATCGATCTGCTGCTCAAAATGCTCTACTAAAAATAAGGTGCAAATGAAAGGAATGAACTTGATGATTTAATGAATGATCATCACCTTGTATATATACAAAACTAGGTGACTTCTAATGTAGGTCGGCTCCCTTTAGAAGATGATAAATATTAAATATTAAATGCAACATGAAGGCCAACTAGCCTTTAGCTAAGGGAAAATAGCTCTTGAAGCTATAAAACACTAACACTCCCTCTTGGCTAGGGAGGTATTTTCTAGATATCCTTGTCATGGAGTCTCTCAAAATGACACCCACAATGGCTACACCCATTTGTAAAAAAAATAATTTCATCACGGAGTCTCTCAACGTGATGTCATGATGGAGTCTCTCAACATTATGTTCACCATGGCTACTCCCATGTGTGGAAAGAAACACACGTACAAGTGTCCATCACAGAGTCTCTCAACATGATGTCATCATGGAGTCTCTCAACATGACATCCACCATGGCTACTCCCATGTGTAGAAAGAAACACATGTATAAATGTCCATCATAGATTCGCTCAATGTGATGTTGTCATGGAGTCTCTCAACATGATGTCTCATCTCAGTCTCAGAGATGAACAAGGGCTCGCACCTCATATTTATCTGTCTCAAAGAAATATATGCTATACACTACAAGGGTTTTCACCTCATATTTCTCTGTCTCAAAGAAATATACACTACAAGGGATTTCACCTCATATTTCTCCATCTCTGAGAAATATACACTACAAGGGCTTTCAACTCATATTTCTCGGTCTCGGAGAAATATACACTACAAGGGTTTTCACCTCATACTTCTCCTTCTCAAAGAAATATACATTACAACAAATCTTCATGATGATGTGACTCCCTTTGAAGCTCCAAGTACTTGCATCGACCTTCTGACCTCCTCATCCAAGATTTCCTACAATGTTTCCTTAGAGGAATGGTTTCCAATGCACACCTCTGACACTACTAAATTTTGAGAGTTCAGGACTTTCCTTCTCGACCTCATCTTGGATCACCCTATTCTGAATAGGTTTGCGAAGCTAGCAATGTCAAATCCAGATTGACTGCCTTGAGCAATTATGTTCTTTGCAGCTGAAGAGGTCTTTCAAACATTGCAACCCACTTGGATAACACCTTCACTTCTTCTCAGTGAGTCATAGAACTCCCTCTTGATCCATGCCTCAAATATTGCAAAGAAATCCCCTAGAAGTGAACTCCTCTCCATTGAATAATCTTAGAACCTTAATCCTTTTCTCAGACATCCTCTCAACTCATGTCTTGAATTCTCAAAATATAACTCCCTTTGAATTTTATTTCTTCCTCTTCGAAGAAACTGATCGCAAATTCTCCATCCAAGGCTGACCCAACGTTGTGCCCTTGAGTGAAGAATCATGAGCGTTATACACCACCAGCTCAGTCACATGGCTACAAGTTATGTCTCCATGTTTGTTCATTTCTCCAGTCAGCATGACTCCCTCATAGGATGCATCAAGCTCTTTCTCCCTTGAATTCCTTATGCAATCTCTCATCATCATTTTGCTCCTTGATCCGTCCTAGAAGCATCTTAGAGAGATTAATAATAATTCATGGAATCAAACTACCCTGAAGAGAAATTTATAGACCACTAGATGAAGCATACATGATTCACTATTCCAATGTTATTGCATGAATTATTATTAACTAAAAAAAAATTATTGTCATTATTCAAATTACAAACATAAAAATACTTATTTCTTTATTACAAATATCCAATCAGTGATGCCTTTCAGATTTCAATCTCCATAACTTTCCCTTCGATGTAGTAACAGCTTCTTTTACACATAGCATACACTCAACAATCATCACATCTCCATGCAAAACTATGATTGATGGTAGAGATGTCAATACAAATAAGTGAACAACAACACTTATATCAGTTGCACTAAATAGGTGCAACCAAGATGGAAAGATAATAGGCCTGATACTTGCTGAGTGATGAACTGTCGTGTTTGGTTGTATGGGAAGTGTCACTATAAAATAGACACCCATCTTTGTGAGATTCTCAGAATGGCGAATAATCTTAATTTCCTTGTCAATAGTGATTACTATCAGACTTCTCGTGAAGCTCCATGATTTTCCAAGACTTGGTGGCTTAGCTGTTGACACAATGGCAATAGAGATTCAAAACATAGTCTCCAATCTTTCTTGGTCTTGAATTCAATATTAAGTGGTAGCTACTTTAATAGATTTCCACTTCTTTGTCTTATTGACTAGTAGCTCTCGACAAAGCAATGCAATAATCTTCACTGATGGTTTATATCTCTCCTAATTCCCTTCATTGAAGACCACGATTTTCCTTTCTCGAATCATAATAAATCACACTTTCTACATCAAGCAACTCTCGACAGGTGAAGGTGGTGGTAGGAACTTCATGACGTGGTTTATAAAATGTTTTCTATTAATGGTCTGAATTATAATATACAATAGATGACATCAAATACTCTTGATGACATATTTCATTATTCTCCCATGATTTTTCTTATGTCAAACTTTTGTCCTTATCTGCACCTTGACTATTCATGACTTCCCTTGTGAGAAATGGCTCAACAAGAAATTTCATATAACATGAAATTAAAATTGTGATTCCAACTTATAATTCATTGCTTCATTCTATATGCCATGATCCTTCAGACATATATGTTTTTCAGTCATAAATCAAGCCAACCACAATATACATCAATTATCTTGTCCACTCTTACAAAACCACAACTTGGTGGCTATACTAGCGAATCCTTCAACCTTTCTTCGGTCATATGAATTCCACGCTGGATTTGTCTTCAAAAGGTTGGAATGATCTGTAACTTAGTGAAGACAAAAAATAATTTTTCCTTGTTCATTTGACGGAATGGGTGAGAGGGAGGAAAATATCTCCAAGGATTCTAACTTCTACTACTTACACAAATATGATCAGGTCTTGTCTTAAACCCTCTCTGATACCATGTTAGTTTTAGGATCATAAATGAAATAAGCAGAAAATATGCAGCACATGATACAAATAACATGACAAGATACCCTGGAAAACCCTCCTACTTGAGGGAGAAAAAACCAAGAAAGAAATGATCTCTCATATATATATATATATTAGATGACATAAATGAAAAATACTGCTTACAACTCAGGCTCTACTCAAGGTCGAATACAATGAATAATAGCATGTCTCCTAGATGAAAAGATACAATTGAATATGATTCTCCTTGAGATCGATCTATTGCTCAAAATGATCTACTGAAAATAAGGTGAGAATGAAAGGAATGAACTTGATGATTAAATGAATGATCATCACCTTGTATATATAAAAAGCTAGGTGACTTCTCATCTAGGTCCGATCCCTTTAGAAGATGAGAAATATAAAATATTAATTGCACATGAAGGCTGACCAACCTTTAGCTAAGGGAAAATAGATCCTGAATCTGTAAAACACTAACATCTCCATCTGGATCATTATTGAAACCAATATTGTTTGATATATAGCTTCCATTTTTGTGGTTATCATTGCAAAAAAGTGAAATAGTTAATTTTATACTGTTCATGTTTGATTCCATTAAGCATTGTTGATTATTGTTCTCTAGATTAGGCTATATTGTTTCATATTCGAGAAGGTTGTGTTGAGAAGGCTATATTGTTTGAATTTTTGAAAAGGTTCTATTGAGAAAAGAGTATATTTTTGAATGGCTTGCTTACTGCAATTTTTTTGGGATTTCTCTTTATGGCTTCTGCTTTGTGGCTATGTTTGCAACAGAATAAAATTCTTAACGCGATGCAGTTTTGGTCGATAGGTGTTGTCTAGCTTCGGGTGTATTGTCCCATTTTCAATAGAGTGCTGCTAAAAAGTCTATTCTATTTCAATTATCAATAAGGAACTGTTGGGGGAAGCCTATATTATTTCTTCTGAGCAATAATTTTTTGTTTATAGTTCATGTTTTGTCGCTATCGTTCTGCATGGGTTTTGTGGCTATGGTTTCACATGGAATTTGTGCATTGTTGATTTTTATTCTCTAGCTTAGGGTATACTATTTTATTTTCAATAAGAGAGTGTTGAGAAGGAAATATTGTCTCATACTCAACAAGGTACTGTTGAGAGGAGAATATAATTTTGCATTGATTTGTTACTATGATTTTTTTGTTTGATGCCACCATTGATTGGAGTGATGGAGAATATATGTTCCCTGCGTACAGATATGTATGTATGTCATAGTAGATGCAAACAACATTCATACACAGTGATCCCTATGTTTCTTCTATTATTACATTCTTGGAACGATAATCTATATTTTAAGTATCATATGGAAGATTGATTGTAGCATTGAACTAACCATAGGAATTTACATGTAGGAACAATATGCTCTATAGTCAGCCAACAAAAGAAGAATAAAACTACAGGCATCAAGGGGCATATTGATTGAAACCTCCAGATGTTTGGGTTCCCGGGTGTTCCCACAAAGCTGGTTTACAATTTCTGAGAGGAGCTGGTTTTTGCTAAAATCACTAATTTTTAGAAAATATAATGATTTAAGCCTTTAAAAGACCCATTTTAAGGATTCCAATTGAAGAGGGTTTGATCAAACCACCTTAGATAAAACCCCCTTGGATAGAACCTCGCTAGTTTTAAACCATACCTATAAATGAGTCTCCTTTACACCTATTAAAATGCTGATAAAAAAGTCACTTTTAATTTACCTTTTGGGGGATCAAATAAATTCATTTTTAAATTTATTTCAAATGATTATGGCAGTCCTCGAAATGAGCTATCCCACAAATACAATTTGAATCTGTTTTGGTTTTATTATGTATGTGTTTTTTTAGTTTTATTAAACATAGGTTTTTCACCGAAAATCAAGCTCTTTGTTTTGCACATGTGGAAAAATAGAAAATTATCAAAATATTTTTTAAAAAAATATGTTTGTGCTGGGTGTTGATGTCCTTGATCCATTTAAAAAAATAAAATTTAATTTTGATACATACAGAAAAAGTAATGTTGTATACAGTCCGCCTATGTCTGAATTGCAATTGGTTTGACTTTGAAACTCTATTAAGGAAAAAATGTTCAATAAACAACTATGAGACTAAATGAAAGTGCTAGATATCATAGTTACAAATCTAAATAAAAAAAAATTATAATTTTATCCTTCATACAAAAAAAGTTATGTTGTATATGGTGAGCGTCACTTTTTTAAAATGTTGTTTTCTGAAAAACACTAGTTTTTGTGGGAGATGGAAAAAGAAGTGCAATCTTATTCCAAAAAATTTGAAAAAAATATTTTTAGAATCTACAGAAAAAATGTGATGAGACTCTAGTTTGAATCATCTTCAAATTCCTCGCGGTTTAGCCGCTATAGGTGCCCGAATGTGAAGATTTAGTTAAAAATAATAATTTTAGTGTCCAGTTTGGCCAAAAATTGTAAACCACTATTGTGGGATCACCCTCCCCCTATTGTGTGAACTTTAGTCAGAATTTTTGTCAGCCTTCTTAGTTTTTTGAGCCTTCCGATGTTGGCATTTCAGTCATGGAAAAGGTGGTGGATGTTTCTTGAATTTTAAATTAAAATAATTTGGCGCATCAATAGAGAAGGCCATCAAAATTAAACACTAGTTGGCATCAACATGAATTGCTATATGGTTCCTCTGTGGTGGAAATTTTTGTAAAGTAATAAAATAGTCCATATTCTTCTTGAAGCATAGCTATTATTTGTCTAAACCTCAATAAGGATTTGTTGCAATGCAAGGTTGTATATTAAGTGTTGGATGGACCATTGAGAAAATCATTAATGAGGCCTAGAAAAATAACAACTATCCTTGAAGCCATACATAAATATCCAACAATGGTTTATCATGGAGAACATGGAATATTTTACCACTTTACAACTATTCCCAATGGATAGAAACTATAGTTCAAATAAAATTCATTATTATCTCATGAAAATAATAAGCATCGGAAGTAATAAATATGAATGTTGTTTTCATTTAATTTCACATAGATATATAACTACACGTAGGGATGAATGTTTTCAATCTCTAATTTCACAAACATACATATTTGCACATAGGGAAACTAAAATGAGCAAGAACAAAAGAAGGCCTACTCTCCACCCTGCCTTATTGGGCCATAGAGTTTAATAGGCTCTCACCAAACTGCCTGAGTGAGAACAATTTTTTTTCCACCACTACGATGGATAGTGAAAATAATCTTCCTAATTACACTTAATATAAAACCTATTATTGTAAGGGTGCCTCTCTGAGGATGAAACAAATAAAAATTATCTTTGCAAAACAATAAACATCACGAGGATTATATATGAATGTTATCTACATACTATCTTTGCAAAACAATAAAAATGTCGAGCAGTATGTATGAATGTTGTCTACATCTAATTCACATACACACATATCTACACAGGAGAAGAGAGGAATGAAACACTACAAAAGAGACACATACTTTTTTGAATTCATATATTTTCAAGCAATAGATTCCTACACATACATGCAACACATGCAATACATATATTGGGAGTTGCAAAACAAAATCTACATCAATATATATGTTTCCAAAGCTAACTGCACATATATATACACATTGTAGATTGTTGTCAAATAGCTACAAAAATATTATTTCATTTATGATTTTCATGTAGTGGCAATGGGTGGAAAGCAATAAAAGACTCTACATATACACTTACAAAAGAAGATACATACAAACATATATGCATCTAAAGCTATATGTAGAAAACACATATATATCCATAGGTGGACTTCAAAAATATGAATGTTGTCTACATCAAATGTGAAAAACACATAGATCTACACATAGAAAAATTTAAAATGAAACACGACAAAATGTGGCTTGCTCTCCACCCTACCATATTAGGTCATGGAGCCTCATCGGCTCTCACCAAACCCCCGAGCAAGAACACACATCATGCACCACTGTGATCAATGGTGAAATAAATGTGTCTTATTACGCCTAATATACTGCATATCATTCTAACAACTCCTTTTGTGAGGCTGAAAGAAATAATAATTGAAAAGGTGCATTTAATTTAAAATTCCCCAAATAATAAACATGGTGAGCAGTATATATCAATGTTGCATACATCTAATTTCACATATATACATATGTGCAGAGAGAACAAGAGAAATGAAACACAAGAAAAAGAAAGAAACACACACTTTTTGTTTATATTTTTCCAAACAACACATCCCTGCATATGCGTCCAAGCCATGCAATACATATATATGCAGCGCCAAAACATAAGGTACATTGATATATATATATATATATCTGATGTTAGATGCACATATGCACACATTGTTGGTTTTTGTAAAATAGATTTGAACATATTATTTCATTTATGGTTTCCATGTAGTGATAATAGTTGTAAAACAATAAAAAAGTGCACATATATAGACACAACAAGCAATAAAATAGTTCACATATATGGCCACAATAATATTTAACATACTAAAGTTACGAAAGGAACTAAATAGTTTATGTTATTTACAAAAAGGCATTGTTGACTGTTGTCCTATAGCTTTAGGTTATAGCCAAAGATAGTGAACAAAAGTCAACAATGCCTTGTAGAAAACAATGTAAACTGTATAGTGTTGCAACCATCACCACAAAACAAAAGTCTTAAATGAAATAATGATGGTTTCAATAAGGTCCTAGAATTTCTTTTTCAAACAATGACCTATCAATAGGTGCAAGAACAGATATAAATAAATATAAATCTAGATACATATGTTTGTTTCCTGAGTAAAAAAAATAGACATCAGTTGGTATAGCTTGTGATGGCAACATTGCTTCATCTATGGACTACATATTTTGGTGGTGGTTGCAACAATAAGTTGCATTCAAAACTTAGCACAATAATTCATCACTTTATGTTATTTTTAATAAGCCATTGTTGAGTACAGAGATGTAGCTTCATCTACACAACATTCATAGTTATGCACACCTATATTTGACAATGCATGTACGAATATATATATATATATATGTGTGTGTGTGTGTGTGTGTGTGTGTGTGTATAACTTTAAATGCAATTATGTCTATCAACAACTATAAATCTAGGTATATATCGGTGCAGGCACACTCAAGCTAAATCACAAAAGTATTGTGCAAAATGTAGACAAAAATTATCATCAAACGTCACATTGGAAATATTTTAACAAAATATAAAGTTATATGGAACTCCAATAAAATAGAAGACGCATAAATAGGTAGACATTGGCTATTCCCAAATGGATAGAAAACAAAAAGGTGGAGGACACATAAACACCTCAAATATAAATAAGTTGGACTATACAATACAAGTTCCTCCAATTCAAACAAAGCATTTCCATAGTTAGCTGCATACACATGGCAAAGAGCCAATACAATTTTCAGTAGAAAAAACTAATCAAGTAGAAGACTTACACGAATGGTGTCTGAGGGTTGTCCAACAGCTTGGGGAGAGCTAGAGTCCACCAATGTTGTTGGGCTTGCTCTTTAAGAAGTTCAAAGCTGCAACGTCAGCAGCTGACCACAAAATCTATTGCAACAATAACACAAGGGTTATAGATTCAATTAAAGTAAAAAATGCTAACAAGCTTCATTCCCATTTTTTTTGTCTTTCAAATTTTTTGTGGAGACATTAACAATATGACCAAAAAGAAACAACCCAAAAAAGGCATAATTAGAAAACTCTTTGTAAATCATTTTGAAAATAGTCTTTGTTCTTGCAAAAGAACAAACATAGAACATACATTGTCCATGATTGTTATCAATGGTGCCATCAATATTTGATATAATAGTTAAAATACACCTTATCATTCCAAGAATATCCCAACAAAGTTTACATAGGAATCAAAATGTATCAATGTTGTTTGCATCCACTATGACATACATACATATTTGTACATAGGGGAAACATATTGTCCACCACTGAGATCAATGGGGGCATCAATGTTCCATACAACACTTAAAATATAGATTATCATTCCACGGATGTCTCAGTATGTATCAATATTGTTTGCATCTAGTATGGTGTACATGCATATCTGTAGATAGGAAAAATGAAGTAAAATATAACAAAATAAAGCACAATCCATCACTGCAATCAATTGTGATATCACTCTTCCATATAACATTTAAAATACAGTCTATTATTCCCTATGTACATACATGTATGTATCTATTGTTTTGTGGTGATGGCTGTAACACAATAAAATACTTAATCTTATACACGTTTTCTTGTTTTCGACAAGCCATTGTTGTTCATGGTTCTCTAGCCTTGTATCTATTGGCACATTATTGATAAGGTGTTGTTGGGGGAAAATAATTTCTGATGTATGCCTTCCATTTTGTCTCTATGGTTGCAACATAGGAAAATAGTGAACACTATACAATTTATGTTGATTTCCATAGAGTATTCTTGATTGTTGCATTGTAGTTTAGGGTGTATCATTTCATTTTTGACACGATATTGTTGAAAAGGCTACATTGTTTCAATATTCGAAAAGTTTCTATTTGCAAAAGATTGTATTGTTTGTTAATACGAATATTGTTTGATTTATGTCTTACATGTATTGCTTTTGCAACCATCACTCGATCCAAAAAAACACCAAAATAACCTCCAACCACCATCACAAAAGCTTAACAATGGCTAATCAAGCTTGCACCTTCATAGGATCTCACCAATGTGGCATCAAAATTGATTGGTATATGCCTTCCATGTAGCGGCAAGGGTTGCATAGAAGCTCACTATTATGGAATTAGCATTAATTGTTGTATGGTTTTCATCTAGGGGTGATGGTTGTAATAACACCTACCATTTTAAACCCTAGAGAAGAGATCAAATGCCTACACAATTTACAATGAGGCATTACCGAGTGTTGTTTTGTGGCTTTTCCTTCTAGCAGAGTTACAAGCCAAAATAGTGAGCTTTTTTTAAAGGTTTGTTATTGTGAATTTTTGTGTTTTTGTGGTTTTTTCTATTTGGACCATAGTTGCAATCAATGTTGTTTTATTTATGGACTCGATGTGTGATGATATCTACAACACAATAAAATACTTCATGTTATACGGTTCATGTTATCTTGCCTTCTTTTGTTTTGTGCCATATAATTTTCCTCATGTGTAAATATATATATTTGTGAAATTAGATGCAACCAAAACACATATCTACGAGAGCCTATATAATAAGTGCAATAATAAACGTTGATATCACAATTCAATACAATAGAGGACAATCTATGCATGCTTTCCAAAAAATAGCACATAGATTACACACCACTGTGACCAATGGTAAATCAATGTTCCTTACTGCACTCACTATACAACCTACCATTCTAATTACTTTTTTGAGGCTGAAATAAATTATAATTGACAAGTTGTGTTTAACTTCAGTTTCCCCAAACAATAAACATCACTTGTAGTATATATGAATGTTCTCTACATATAACTTCACATACATACATATCTGCACATAACTAAAGAGAAATGAAGCACAACAAAAGTAACACATACTTTTTGTGTTTGTATATTTCGAAGCAACAATTTCCTACATATGCATCCAACACATGCAATAAATATATATGCAGTTGCAAAACAAAAGCTACAACGATATAAATATATATGTGTATCTAAAGTTAGATGCACATATATACACATTGTTTATTGTACTCTACAAAATACTATATTGTTGGTTGAAACCAGTATTGTTTTATTTATGGTTCAATTTTTGTGGTGACGGTTTTAATTAGGTTTGGCACAGTCAATTTTTTATATATTCTGTAGGTTTTGGCATCTGTTGTAGGCTTTCAATTTTCTTTCCCTATGTGTAGATATGTATGTAAGTGAAATTACAGGTACACAACATCCATACATACTCAAAATTACATGCAGACGACATCCATATATACCCGGGGCACAAAACACAAACCATAAATAAAACAATATTTGTTTTTACAAACTATATAGTTTTTTTTCAACATAAGATTATACAAATTTGAAACAATCAACAACACCTTATTGCAAATCAAACAATATAGCCTCGTACAAACTGACACCACCTTATAATGTGTAACAAAAAAATATACTCTTGAAATGAAATAATAATCGTTTCAACAACATAGAAAATTTTGTATTGAACAATGTTCAACTTATTAGAAATGACCATATGCATAGATACACACCCACACACACATATAAACATTCAAATAGCCAACACCAATTGTGCAAATATAACAATATATGGCAATCCAACCACATAAAAACTAAACAACCATACTGATATAAAAATCTCAACATATCTATATACAGATAAACACATAACCTCAAAGACACATGTCAGAAATGCATATGCAAACATACACACTCATACCTTAAATAGAACAATAATGGCCTGAATAATGACCTAGGGAATTCTTTCTTCGAAGAGAGCCCTATCGGGAAGGAACGAATATTGCCAAAGCTAGAGACCAACATTCAACAATTGAACAAAACCTTATCAAAAATCAAACAATATAGCCATAAACAATGGATTTCAAAAATTGAGTAGACATTTTCTATATTTTCCAAAGCTTTAAAAGGTAGTTGTTACTTACAACCATGAGAAGAGGCGGATATCAAAAAAACCCTTTTACTATATTATTTCATTTGTGGTTCACAGTTTCTGGCAGGCTATATTGTTTGATTTCCAATAAGATAGTATTGATTGTTTCAAATTTTAATCAGATTTGTTTCAAAAAACACTCATTTGTGGTCTGCATTTAGTGTCTGTGGCTTTGCATGGGTCTGTTACTATGAATTTTTGTGGGTTTCTCTTTATGGCCTCTATTTTTCGGCTATTTTGCAATAGAATAAATTTGTTAACATTATCCATTTTTTTGTAGGGTTCGAGAAACAAGGTAGCATAGAAAAAGGGTTAGAGCAACATAGAAAATTCTTTATTCAACAACACCTTATCGTAAATGACCATATACATGCATACATGTCAACACATAGATAAAAAAATTTATATAACAAACACCAATTCTTAAGATATAACACTGTGGCAATCCAACCACACAGGAACTAAACAACCATATCCATATAAAAAACTTGACATATCTATATAGACATCAACACGTAACCTGAAAGGTAGATGTAGGAAATGCATGTGCAAACATACACACTCACACCATAAACAGAACAATAATGGGCTGAACAATGACCTAGGAATTTTTTTTTTTCCAAGAGAACCCTATTAGAAAGCATTCCAACAAACTATATAGTATGTTTTAAACAAAACCTTATCGAAAAGGAAACAATATACCCTAAGCTAGAGAAAAAAAATCAACACTGCCTTACGGAAAACAACACAAACTGCATAACATTAACTATTTTAATGCAAACTACAAAACATTAACTATTTTATTCCATTCCAACAATCCCCAAAAAATATTGCTTTCAAAAGTGACCCAGATCAGAAACCCACAAAACACGAAAATCTCACAACAACAAACTGATTCAAAACCTTCACCACAAGATGTGAACCTTAAACGAATCAATATTGGTTTGAACAACAACCCAGATCTGAAAAATATAAAAAAAAACACACAAGATTAACAATTTTACAACCATTCACCCAAAATTGAAGCCATAAATGAAATAGTATAGCCTACGCTAGGTAGTTGTAAGAATCACCATAAAACAAAACCCATAAATCAAACAATATTGATATCAACAGTCACCTAGATAGGAAAATCTGCATTACACAAAAATCCCACTAAAAAACCCATGTAAAACCATCGTCGCAAAAGCCAAAGCATAAATCAAACAATTTTCTTTTCAAGAGATCCTTATCGAAAATGAAACAATATAGACTAAGCTAGAGAAAAACAATCAACACTCCCTTATGCAAAAGAACATAAAGTATATAACACCAACTATTTCATTGTGTTCCAACCGTCACCACAAAATAGATTCAAAATGTTAACCACAAAAATGCTAATGATAAATGGAACAATATTGGTTTCAGCAGCGACCCAAAAGAAAAACCCCACAAAAGAATCACAAATTCACAATAACAAACCAACTAGCAAATAGACAATATTTCCTTCCACCCACTCCAACTACATGGGGATCGTAAACAATATTTGTTTCAATAGTAACCCAAATGAAAAAATCCGCCACAAAAAACACATAAATTTACAGTAACAAAAAAATGCAAAAACAAACCATGTTGCCTTCCACCCTTCGTGACTACACGGAAACTGTAAATGAAACAATATAACCTAAACTATAGAACAACAATCAACAATGCCCTTTGGAAAATAACATATTCTATTTTCGAAATAGTTGACAAACAATTTTTTCAATATGCACCTCTTCCCACACCTCTTCACACTTGATTCAAATGTACCTCTTTCGGCTAGCTTTCTCTCTGCTTCCTTCTTTCTCTAGGACCTACAAAAAATGGACAAAGAATTATCACAACCAATACTTTTACACTGCTCTTGCAACCATCGCCCCATGCAAAAATTAAAGAATAACCTCGAACGACCTTCACATAAATTCCACAATCGATGGTCACACTTGCACATTCACAGAAGCTTGCCCTCCTCACTCACAACTATCTTCAAGAACAAGGTAAACCTAGAGAACGATGCCCAAACAACGCCTAATCAAAAATTGTGCAAACATTCACTTTGTTATCCAAGGATTTTAAAGGGTAGGTGTTACTTGCAACCATCACCACTACACTGAAAACTTACAACAATTAATGTTGATTCCATTTCGCTGGCCTTCTCTATCAGTGTGACAAATTATTTTTAAAAAACAATCCACCACCTTTTCCTCGATTCCAGAAAGCTCAAAAACCAGGAAGGCTGACGAGAATTTTGACCAAAGTTCACACAAAATAAAAAATTACGCAGACATTTGCTTTGTTTTCCAACGATTTTAAAGGGCAGGTGGTACTTACAACCATCGCCAATACACGAAAACCTTAAACAATTAGTTTTGATGCAATTTCACTGGACTTCTCTATTGGCATGCCAAATGCTTTTTAAATCAATTCACCAGCTTTTCCCTGACACTAGAAAACTCAAAAACTAGGAGGGCTGACGAAAATTCTGACCAAATTTCACACAAATAGTCTATCAACTAATTATATTTTTGTGTTATTACTCCTTATCTTTATAATTAAAAATTAAAAATCTCTTAAATCATTACTCAAGGTAGCATTTCATTTTCTTAATCTTACATATGAATAACATGTATAGAGGTTAAATATTTTTTAGAAAAAGTTTAAAGTTATGTATAAGGAGTTCACTAACCATGTGATCTTGCAAGTAAATTATATTTTCTTATGTCTTTGGATTTTTTTTTGGGGATCTTCTCTTATTGAATATGATGCAAAATTTTATGAAAATTTATGACCACTATGTATGGGTATCTAATTTATGAAATTTATTTCATATATGATAAATGAACTCATGAAAGTTGCTATTATTGATATTATTGACATTATTACTGGATTTGTAGGAGATTTTTTTTAACAATGTTTTAATATTAAAAATATGCATCTTACCAATAATAACCTACTAATATTTCTTGTATCATGTACACAGCTGATCCTTTAATTTGACACACTAACTAAATATGTTTGGGAGTTTTAGCAAACAATAGATTTTAATCCAAAAAGGTTAAGAAAAAAATATTTGCTTATAAATACTACTATATATTTGTAAAATAAGATAGCTAATTTTGGATCCTAATAAGCTAATATAATCCTCAAAATGGCCTCATACTCATAGTCAATACTACAATTGATAATCTTGTTAAACTTGTCTATTACAAGGCTAACATGACAGGAAATTATTGGACCTTCTTTTTCAATCATAGAATAAGGGGATAGTTAAAAAGGTTACAACCAAAATGAGCTCCATCATTAGTCACAACCTAAAAAATTCATTTATTGGACACTTCATTTAATGGGTTTATTCAAAAGATTCCTAATGTAATAGGATATTTTAGATATTTTTTCAGATTTTTTTCCTTAGTTTTGTAATAGTTATTTCATGGAAAAACTCTTTCTATTTTACATAAATTCAAGGATCAATAAATATAATATATTTGAAATAAGTCTTATGAGTCATCTCATATTTGGGAACATACCTTTTAGGTCCATATTATAGTCCATGCTTGGAACCATGGAATTTCCCTTATCTTGAGAATGAATATGTATGATTCCTTTTATGCCATTGGGTGGGATTTTAGAATTTCACATATTTTTATACTTTATGTTCCTTCTCACTTCCCCATTATTATTATAGATTCAAAATTATTTATTCCTAGCCTCCTACTTCATTCCTATTGTTTGACCCATAGAATTTCACTTTTGCAAGAACTTGGTATACCTAATCCCATATCCACATTGACTCAAACCATTATATCCTTCATGAATGTGTTTCCTTGGACCCCAACATTTCGGCATGTGTTTTCATGAAACCTCAGTATTTGAATGTAGGAATTTACCCACTACCATGAATTATTAAGAGCAATTTAATTTTTTAAGTTTGGATATTATAAAATGATGGGAAACTTTCGGCCAATGCTAGGATTTAATATTCTATATAAAGTAAACAACTTCATTAGTTTGAATAATTTAATGACATATCACATTAAAATAACCTTAAGTATAGGGGTAAGCACTTATATTCACCTATTCAGAAACAATAGGTTTAAAGAGTAAATGGATGAAAACGCATTGGTTTCCTAGAGTTCAAGGCATGAAACTTATTTAAGATTCTTGAGATCAACTTTAGATGGAGGTTAAATTTGTACTTTAAGTTGGAGAAATTTTAATAGTTGGGAAGGTTTTAGTTTTGGTAAATTCTTGAGATCAACTTTAGATGGAGGATAAATTTGTACTTTAAGTTGGAGAAATTTTAATAGTTGGGAAGGTTTTAGTTTTGGTAAATTCTAGAATCCTAGGTAATTTTTTAATATATTTATGATCATTGTAATATTTTAATGAATAAATATCTACATAAAAAATATTTATAACCATTGAATGCAATATTGAAATGCAATTTTATTCTAGCTAACTTATATGATAAATACATATGAATGTGTGTTGTAGATATTTTAGATTTAATCATTTTGGTTTATACTCATAACAATTTTTTAGATCAAACTAGTTTTACAGAAATATTTAGCTAAGAGTAATTGCAATAATATTAGAGCTATAGTCTTACCATATTGTAAAAAAAAACAATTTGTGAATGAACTCCAATGAAAAAATGATCAAATATTTAAAAAAAAAGAGTTAAATAAATTATAGGAACTAGAGTAAAAAGAATATATAGGGAGATGAGGAAGAGAAACACAAATTAGTTATTGAAGAATAAGAATATTTTATTTAGGATAACATTACTAGATTGCATCAAAGTTAGGATAGATTGATAGATCTAATAATATAAATGTTTCTATAAGCACCTAAATCTGCAAAACAGCTTAAATCTCCACACACATTAGCATAGGCTAGTTTAAACTAAGCAAATCAAATGCTCCTATGAAATATTACATGTTTCAGAATGCAAACAAGACAACAAAAGATCAACATAAAATAATTGAGAGAATAAAAAAAGCATGGTGCATACCTGTCCCATAGTGGATTGGTGCTACTTTGATGTGAAAATTAGCCCTTTCCCAACCCTTGATAAGCTCAAAATTATATTGATGCCAAGATGCAAGTGATGAACTCAAAAATGCCTATAGTGAGAATACTCAAATTGTGGATGATTTTGAAGTAGAAGTGACATGAATTTATAGATTTGAAGAATGGAAGATTGGAGGATTTGGATGAATGTGGGAAAAAATACCAACCATTGAGAGAAGGTCACTTGTCCACATGTGATTGCAGGAGGAATGCGTATATTTTGGAGATTGTTCAAGTAAATGCATATGGTTGAGAGATTTTGGGGGGAAATTTTTTTGGGCAAGAAAGTCAAACAAATGGAGTTATTCAGGGAATATTCCTTGAGAATATGCCTTGTGAGGGAAAATAGAGATAATTAGATAATGAATTAAAATCAATTTCATGTGCAAGTTGCAAAAGCTAGAGAAAAGAGGATTACTATTAGGAGTTAATTAGGATTTAATTAACTTAGATGGATGTTAGCTGATATGACACTTTGTTTAGATTATTTTAAATTTATTTAAATCAAAATGAGAGGAATGTGAAAGTTAGTAATTTAATTAAATAAATTTTGGTGTATTGAATTAAATGAAGAACATTAGGAATTTTGTTAAATAACTTTGATTTATTTAATTAAATGAGGAACATTAGAAATTTAATTAAATGAAAAACATTAGTTGTATGATGTCGATTTGCATGTCTACATTTTTCCCCTCTTTGAAGCAATGTACCTGTTGCATTGATTCAAAGAATGATGCCACCAAGATCGAAATTAATTTTTTATTTTATTTTTCCTGATGCCCCAACGGAAATAAGTGCGTTGGCACATTGCCCCCATCGAGAGATTGAGCAAAAACTTCAATTTTTGGGTTGATCTCAGGACAAAGAGGTTCAAGATGGATGTACAGATGGTTAGACTAAAAGATCTATATGATAATGATGATGCAGATGAGATGTTTTTAAGATGCTTAGATTAACAAATCTATATTATCTTAGACAAATTAAATGATGATGTAATGCATGTGAGATGGATGAGATTGATGATGTTGTCCTATGATAATATGGCATGATTATGCAGTATGAGAGTGCAGATGTTTTATGAATGCAAGATTGATGCATTGGTGGCATGATACTATGTTAGCATGAAATAGGATAGAAGAATGAGAGGGATCAACCATTTAATATGAGATGATGCCGAATTCCAACAAGTCTATGAGTCATCAAGACTTTATTAGATATGATGATGAATGATGATGATGTATTGCTTATCTAGGGATGGGAGAAATAAAGAGCATAGCTTTCCTTATGTTTGATAACACACATAGGTACGATGCATCAAGGTATAAAGAACCAGGATGACATTGCACCTAGTATGATGGACTTTGACTCGACAATCAGATAGGAGTACTCTTCATACCTGACATACAAAACCTTATTTGGAATGCAGTTAAGATATTCTTAAACATCTCGGACCAAACCATAGAAAAGAAAGTCTTCCTATGTGGTCAACGAGACCTCTAAACACCTTCCCCACAAACAAAGCACACATAACCAAGTTATATTACAAGAAAATCCAACAAACATAGTAGATAAAAGATAATAGTCATTGCCCCATTCCTTTCTCTCTAAACCATTTTCATTAGGAATCATCGAGAGGTCATTGGAGGGTAAAAGCACAAAGTTGTGTCACACTTTCAGCCAACTTATCAGCACAACTAAATTTAAGTATTTCTAACTAAAAATTAATTTTGGTCAAACATATGATCTAGTAAGATTCATTCTAGCTAAGTTAGATACTTTGACAACTTTTCAACTAAAATTGTCAACTGAAAATATATGGAGCACTACTTTGAGTACAATTTACCAAAAAAAATAAATTGAAAAACTTGAATTTTCAATGACTCCTAATGTAAATAACATTTTTAAAAAAATATTAAAATACCCTTTTGTAGATCCATAAGTGTAGTTTTCAAAAATATATTTATTTTAATAGTTTAATTATTATTTACATTTTATTTTTTATTTTTATTAAAAGTAGGTTTTTAGCACAACATATAAGGCTGATTACCATGCAAAGGAAAAATACTAAAATTTATTAAAAAAAATTGAAAATAATATGATGCACTAGATAAAAGAATCTATTTCAAGATGGTATAATTTTTTCTCAATTTTAGATAAATATTTAATATAAAAGTTGATGTCCCATGGAAACAATTATTTTTTGACTCACTCACATTTTAATATTTATTTAAAAATGCATATTTATCAAAATTGGAAAAAAGTATATCCATGTACTAAAGTTTCAAGTTATAAATGTACAAAAAAAGATTGAAAGAAAAAAAAAAATTACTATAAAAATTTTGATGTCTCATGCAACTTCATTTTTCAACATTTTATCGACAGCTAAATTATTGTGTTAATTTTTTTAAAACTAGTTTAAAATAATTCTTTATTTTTTATAAAAAAATACAAACTTAAAATATACTATTTAAAATACCTATTTTACTAGTTTACATCATTTCAAAATTCAAAACATATATGCCACTTTTTAGTGATTCAAGTTTAAAAATTGGATCAGTGTGGGCCGATTCTTTTATAAAGTGTGACACAGATTTGTGATTTTACCTTGGAATGAGCACAAAATAAGATAAGTCAAAAAGATAAAGATAAAGTAAACAAACAAGCTAATGTTCTTCATACCGCTAGCCAAGACTAAACTACGGTGATGCTTGATGTTGATGTCCATTGTAGGAAGGATGCATCCTAGGACATGTTGTTATTAGGTGATGATCAGATTGACTAGATGATAAGCTATTGATACTCTAAGTTGACTAACTTGTTGACTTACTGACTTAGACTTGAAACTTTGATGATTGAGCTTTTACTTTTAAACCTACTAGACTTACTTTTGACTGACTTACCAAAGGATGAAGGTGACGATTGATTTATTATGAATGGTTGTTTATTGTGGGTGAATGTTGAAATGGGATGGATAGACCTTTTTGGGTTTTTTGAAATATTTGGATGCTTTGGTGTTTTAAGGCTGTTTTTTGGATTTTTGAGATGTTTTACAAATGTTTTGATTTAAAAAAATTCCAATTTTTTTGGTTTTTCTGAGATTTTGACCAAGAGACTAATTTAAAGACCTATCCTAGGGGTCTTGGGAGCTGATCAACATATTAGACTTGCCTACATTATACACACAAAGACCACATAGTTCAACTAACACAAACTCAATTTACAAGATGAAGATATGAACAAATGATGGATTGCCAGATTATTGCGACGGACGTCTAAAGGACTGACCTAAGGTGTCTCGAGGGCTGATCGAATATTTTCCTACGTTCAAGCTTAGAGACTATGTAGTTCGACCAGATGACTCTATTTTTGATTTTTTGATTTTTGACATTTTTTAGGAATTTTGATATGTTTTGGATGTTTTTGGATTTTTTGAAGGATTTATGACTTTTTTTTAGTTTTTTGAACGTTTTTGATTTTTTGATGTTTTTGGATTGTTTTAGATTTTTTTATTTTCTAAAAGATTGCAAGAATATACACAAATTCAATCTGATGTAGGTAAAGGAACATGCCCCCAACGTGATGCGATATACTACTTCGATATAGGCAAGACAAGCTGACCTTAATAATGTGCCAAGTAGTACTGGGATGGAACATTATACGAACACATGATCAAGCTATGATACAACCGCGGATGGATGAATGGTAAGTGTGTAGAATAATCCGTGAAGATTCTGGTGGATGGAGAGTTCTTTATTTACACAAGGCACCTATTTGCCAAGTTTTCACCAAGGTACTTTCCCAAAGCGCCACCAAAGCAATTTTCACTAGAGGATGATTTTTTTCTTTACGGTTTTGAATCCTTTTTCTGACCTTTTTGTATTTTTGGTTTTACCCTTAAAATATCAGGTATAATTTTTTTTGAGATGAGAGTTGTTCAGGGGCTCCTGCAGAGGTTCGCCTTTAGGTGTTGAAAGTTGATATACCCCTGACTTGTAGCTTGCGGTAATGATTAAAGGTCCCACCCAATTGGGTTTGAACTTGCCCTTGCTATTAATATTTGGCACATTCTTTTGATTCTCCTTTAGTACTTGCTCATATACTTGGAAGGTCTGCCTCTTGATTTTCTTGTTGTAGTTTTGCTTGAGGTTATTTTGATATACTTGCAAGTTTTTTAAGGCATTCACATGTCGCTCATCTAGTAGTTCTAGGTCATTTAGTCATGCGACCCGGTATTCTTCATCTATTATGAGATTCTATGGTGATATTCTCAGGGATGGAAGCTTAATCTCAATGGGGAGTATGGCTTCTAATCCATAGACTAGGGAGAATGGGGTTGCACTTTTTGGTGTGTGGATGCTTGTGTGGTAGGCCCATAAGGAGGGATTCAATTGCAGATGCCAGTCATGACCAATGTCATTAATTTATTTCTTGACGATTTTTAGGATGGTCTTATTGGTAGCTTTTTCTTGGCCATTCCCTTGGGAATAATATGGATTGGAGAAGCAATGTTGGATTTTGAATTTATAGCATATGTCACAAACATCTTGATTTTTGAAAGGTGTCTCATTATCTGTGATAATGGCTTGAGGGACACTATATCAAAAAATAAGGTAAATCAAGATGAACTTAGATATCTGTTTCGTTGTAATGTAGGTCATAGGAATGGCCTCCACCCACTTCGGGAAATACTCTATGGTGGTGATGATAAAATTATGGTCGTTGGATGAGGTGGGATTGATTTTACCAATGAGATCGAGCTCCCACTGTGAAAAGGGCCAAGGTGTGATAATGGGATGGGGTTCCCGAGCTAGTGTGTGGATGAGGTCCCCATACTACTAATAGTGCAAACACCTTTTGACATAGTCATGTGCTTCTCTTTCCATAGTACGCCAATAGTATCTCGTCCTCAGCAGTTTCTTGGACAAATTCATACTGCTTGAGTGTGAACCACAAATATCGTTATGTACCTTGGTTAAAGCAGTCAAGGCTTCCTCAATGTTTAGGAAATGTAAAAGGGCCCCCTCAATGCTCCTATGGTATAGGGTATCTCCTAGGATGTAAAAACAAGATGATTTTTTGACAAAAGATCTTGAGGTTCAAAGTTATGTCAGTGGGAAGGACTCCTATTCTCAGGTAAGTGTATAGATCATGGTACCAAGGATCATGGAGACCAATGATTTCACACAAGAATTTAGACTCTGTTACTTCTAATGCTAGTACGAGAAGCTTCTCTATGATGAATTTTTGCTTTGGGATGTTTGTGCGGGATCTCTAGGAGTGATCCGATCATGGACATTGCATCTATTGCTCTATTGTTTGCTCTAGGTAGCTATTCAAATGTGATATTAGTGAAGGAATCCTTGATACTTTCCACCAACTTCATGTATGGAGTCAACTTGTCATCTTTTGTTTGATATTCATTGTTTACTTGGTTGATTATGAGCTTTCATTCTCCGTAGACCTTAAGTACCATGATCTACCACTATACTAGAATCCTTAACCCTATGACAAGAGCCTCACATTTTGTGATGTTGTTTGTGCATGGGAATGATAACTTGTATGATTTAGGTATACAATCACCTTGTAGAGTGATGAAGAAGATTCTCATTCCTGACCTATGTTGTGTGTAGGATCCATCAAAAATACATCTTCTAGGGATCTGCTATACTAAGGTTGAAGATTGATTCATCAGGGAATTATGAAACAAGTGGATTCTCCACATATATTAGTTCTTTTACCAGTTCATCTATGATTACTTTTCCTTCGATAGCCTTGCACTCTACATACTCAATGCCATGCTCTTTTAGGATCATAACCCACTTAGCCTTTCATCCTATGAGAGTTTCTTTGGAAAGTAGTTATTTGAGTGGGCCTATTTTTGTGATGATGTTGATCTGATGTGCTAGCATGTAATGTCTGAATTTTTGTGCTGTGAACACAACTGCTAGGAAGACTTTCTTAATGGGTGTGTAGTTCAGCTCATGTCCCACCATGGTCCTGTTGATGTAGTATATAGCTCTTTCCTTCCCATTTTTCATCATGTACTATTAAGAGAGTTCCAAGGGCTGTTGTTGTTGTTGATATGTATAAGATCAAGGGCTTGCTTGGAATTAGTGGCATAAGGACTGGTGGTGTGATAAAATACTCCTTGATATTGTTCAATTCTTGGTCACATTTATCATCCCATTTGTATGCTACCCCCTTGTGGAGTAGATGAGAATATGGGATTGCCTTGTCTACCAGTTGCGCTGTGAATCGACGGATGGATTGGAGTCTTCCTTGTAGGCCTCTTAGCTGCTTCAATGTCCTGGGTGCCTCCATTTTGAGGATTTCCTTGACTTCGGTGGGATCTAATTTGATACCTCTCATTGATATATTGTACCCTAGGAGCTTACCTAATTGCAGCCCAAAGACACACTTCTTTGGATTAATGGACCTTATACTTTTCTAGTTTGTCAAAAATGGAGTTCAAAGATGATATGTGGTCCCATCGTTTCTTTTATTTAGCCAGTATGTCACCCACATAATCTTCCATAATTTTATGGATCATGTTGTGGAATATCAGTGTCATGGACCTCTGGTAGGTTGCTCCTGCATTCTTCAACCCGAATGGCATCATATTACAGTAGTATGTTCCCCATGGACAAGTGAACATTGTCTTGTGTTGGTCTTCCTTAGCTATCATGATCTGATTATATCTTGAGAATCTGTCTCTTAGTGATAGCATCTCATGTATGACCATCATATCCATGATCATGTCAATGTTTGGAAGTGGAAAGTCATCCTTAGTGAATGCTTTGTTCAAATATCTGAAATCTATGTAGATGCAGATTCCCCCATTCTCTTAGTGATAGCATCTCATGTATGACCATCATATCCATGATCATGTCAATGTTTGGAAGTGGAAAGTCATCCTTAGTGAATGCTTTGTTCAAATATCTGAAATCTATGTAGATGCAGATTCCCCCATTCGGTTTTGAAACAAGTACAAGGTTTGAGACCCACTCTGGATAGTTGATTGACTATATGAACCCTATATCTAGGAGCTTTTGTAATTCCATTTTGACCAGCAATGCTATTTGGGGATATATTTTTCTCAATTTTTGTCTCACAGGGTTCGCTTCGGGATATACAGCTAGGTGATGAACTACAACTTCTGGATCAAGCCCAGGCATGTTGGCATAATTCCATGCAAATTTTAGCTTTGTTTCCTTCAGGAATGCAGCTAAGAGTTCTTGTTCTTCTATGATAAGTGACTCGACATAGAATGTTATGTGAGGTAGTTTTTATGTTCCCAGATTGAATGGATTGCACTATTCTGCCAGAACTGCTAAGTTTTCCTGATGAATGACACTGAGAGGAAGATTGAATCCTTCATCCTCTAGTGCCTCAAAGAGGTTTTCATCACTGGATGTGTCCTTTATTTTTACTTTTTTTAAGTTTGAGAGTTCCACAGTGTGGTTTTCACTCAAAGACCTTGAGATTATTATCAATTTTTCACTTTTGTGACTAAAGGATTCAATAATTTCCCTATAATAGGCTTGTGTATCTAGTATGATGTCAAACCCAGTTTATAATCTCCATATGGTACCATATCCCACAATCCCATGAATTCTAAGAGTGCCTCATCATTTTTGAATGTGTCCAGAATTGGTGGTCCTCATTGG
>CM021106.1:562550545-562566206 GCA_007115665.2 Sequoiadendron giganteum
CATAGGGTTGAATTCTATTTCATTTTGACTCAGATCACTTGAAGTGGATGTTTCTCTATTTTTCTCCATGTTGTTCTTGTATTGAGATCGAGTTTTAATCATAAAATAGGGATCAACTTTTAGGAATATAAGAGATGAACCTCTAACACCCTAGATTGTTCTAAAATTTAGGCTCAAAGATGACAATCCAAGTTTTCTTTAAGGATCAAAGGATGTGGATGAGTTAAATGGAGGATGGATTGTGTGGATGATTGAACTCTTTCAGAAATCTTGAAGGAGATACTAGATTCTAGGACTTGATTTAATTTGGTCTGATTTGATCGGAACCTTGGCTTGATTAGATTTTGATTTGGATAGTGAACTCACAAACTCTAAGAGGTTGGATTTTTTCCTAGAGTATACTTGTACACAAGATGATAATTTGACTAAGCTTGTAAATAAGGATTCATCTAAACACCCCTACCCAAACAAGATTATTTTGGTTTTGTTTTTAGATAATGAACTTATAAACATCAAGATGTTAGATGTTATCAAGAGGTAGACTTGTTCACAAGGTTTGATAATTTAACTAAATATGTGGAGAAGGATTCATCTACACACATCTAATCAAACAAGATGATTTCGATTTGCCAAAAATTTTAGCATGAATGATGTTTTCAAGATTTCCAAGAGTTTTTGGTGAGATGATTGTTTGGTTGATGTTTGAGGGATGGATGAAAATGATGAGTTTTATCCTAGATTAGACCTAGATAGAACTCCTTTCTAAAAGACCTCAGTATTGAAGAACATGCTTGGTACTTCCTATGTAAGAAATGAAAACCTGTGAAAGAGACTTGGATTTTGTTAGAAATAAAACTCATACAAGTTAGGATTGTTCCTTGAAGCTTTCCTATAAAAATAGTAGACCAACCTTTCTCTAACTTTGTGAAGCCTTGAAAGACGTTCTTCATGAGCTTTTGGACTAAGACTTTTGAACTTTGGTTTTCTGATTTTGATCTTTTGAGAAATAATTTGGAAGAGTACATGTGTGTGGATTAATTATTTCTTAGCTTTGCTTAATGACTTCCTTTTACCATAAACAACTTTTGATTAGGTTTTTCAAACTAGATGTCTAATGTGTTAACCTCTTCTTATCCCACAAAGTCCATTATGTGGGAATCAAGGAAACCAAGGCAAAAGTTTCCTAATGTTGACTTTAGTGAGAAAAAATTGTGATTAAAACCAAATACTTAGATGCCTCTAAGGATGAAATCCCTAGGGAATGCAAGAGAACTTGGATTTGTCAAAGGTATTTGTTCCACCTAAAAGGTTTGAAATTTCAAGAAATTGGTGAATGTTTGTTTTCAAGCGTTTTGGATGCAAGCAAAGTGTTTTGATTTCAAAGTGATGTACAATCCTAGGCTAAAAGAGGCAATATTTTTTGAGTTCCCACTTCGACGAATCCAACTACGCTTACTCTTAGTGGATGATTTAGATGCTTGACCACACAAGCTCCCCCTTATAGTGCACTCATTTATGAGGTTTTCCAAACTGAAAGACAATATTGTCATCAAGGACAAATAGTAAAAGAGAGGCTCAACAAACTCCCCATTTGTCCTTGATGGAAAAACCTAAGCCACCAAGCCGAAATACTGAACCAGAACCAAGAGCTCATAATTCTCCCCCTTTTTGTCACAAGGATAAAGGGAAGACAACAATGAAATTTCATGAAGCTGTAGATATAGCAATGGAGCAGCAAAGTATGAGTTGCATGGAGAGCTGACCAACTCCCCCTATCACCAAGATAGAGTATTAAGATAGTAAATATTGAGAGACAACTCCCAATCTAGACCGAAGTCTTTCAAATACCTCTTTAGCTAGAGGCCTAGTAAAGATGTCAGCAACCTTTGCTTGTGTAGGAACATATTGCACAAAACCTCATTAGCTAGCACCTTTTCATGAAGAAAGTGAAATTTAATAGCAATGTGTTTAGTGCGAGAGTACATAACATGATTTTTGGAGATATTAATTGCACTAGTATTATCACACAGAATGGAAATAGGTTTAGGAATTTCAATACCCATGTCAGATAGAGTTTGTGACATCAAGATTACTTGAGTGTAGCAAGAGGTAGCAGCAATATATTCTGCTTCAATAGTTAATATTTAAGAATTCTTCTAACAACATTAATATTAGATTCCTTAGGAGATGTTTGAAATCTTGCAACCATACAAACTTCTTGAATTATGTCAGGTCTTGAGGCTATTAGATATATTAGGTTGTCTATCATTAAACTATAGTTAGTTGGATTTACAGTAGGAGAATCATAAACCTTGTTGAGTTTGCATTCGGTAACCATTGGAGTGCTAACTGAATGACATTCATCCGTTTGAATTTTTTTTAGCATCTCTCTTGCATATTTTGATTGAGAGAGAAAAATATTAGTTTCAAGTTGAGAGATTTGGAGACCTAAGAAGAAGGATAGTTCTCCCAACATTGACATTTCAAACTTAGATTCCATAATCTGAGAGAATTTTTGACTCAAAGAAATATTGTTGCAGCCAAAGATAGTATAATCAACATATATTTCAACAACTAGAATGTTAGAACCTTCAATTTTAACATAGAGATTGTTGTCTACACCTCCTCTAACAAAACCTTTTGAAATTAAATGACTATCCAATATGGAGTACCAAGCTCCAGAAGCATTTTTTAGGCCATATAAAGCCTTTTTCAACCTGTAAACATGATTAGGCTTGTTTTTGCAAGTAAACCCTTCAGGCTGTTCTATATAAACTTCTTCATCCAAATAACCATTCAAAAAGGAATTTTTTACATCCATTTGATATACAGTAAAGTTTTTGAAAATAGAATAGGCCAAGAATATTCTAATGGATTCAAGTCTAGCTATAGGTGCAAAGGTTTCACCAAAGACAATACCTTCTTGTTGAGCATATCCTTTGCAGACATATCTAGCCTTGTTGCGAACAACATGGCCATTTTCATCATGTTTGTTTCCGAATATCCATTTTCCTCCTATGATATTTTTGTCATCTGGTCTTGAGGCTAGCTCCAAAGTCTATTTTTTCTCAATTTGATCAATTTCATCTTGCATTGCATTAAGCAAACATTCATCAGTTAGAGCTTCATCAATTTTTTTTGGATCAAACTGTGTAATTAAATTGAAAGTAGTAAGCTCATGTATGTGAGATTTTTCATTAGAGTTAACAGTTCTTCTCCTTCTTTGAACTCCTATAGATTTATCTCCAATAATCAGATCTTTAGGATGGTTTCTAGTAAGAGATTTGAAGTATTTTTTGTTACACATTTTTCAAGGCTAGTTTCAGCATCTTTAGAATTTGCTTCAGCTAGTTTAGGACTTGCTAATTCTACTTCAGGATTTGTTGTTTCAAAGAATTCTAAATTTATTTCCAGTTCAAATTCTTCTTCCTCATCATCTTACATTGGTTCAACATCTAAAAGCAATTTTTCATGAAATTTGACATTGATAGATTCAATAATCTTATTCAGCCTATTATTAAAGCATTTATAGGCTTTTCTATAAGTAGAGTATCCTAAAAAGATACCTTCATCAGACTTATATTGCAAGCTACCTAAGTTATATTCATCTCTCTTGATAAAACATTTACAGACAAATATTCTAAAATATTTAATTGAGGCAGATTTAGCATACAATAGTTCATATGGAGAGAAATTTGATTTCACTCTGATTTGCACTCTATTCAAGATATCAACAGTTTTATGAACAACTTATTTCCTATACATGTTTGGTAGTTTTGCTTCATCCGACATAGTCCTTGCCATCTCTTTTACAGTTTTGTTCTTTCTCTCAACAACTCCATTCTATTGAGGTGTTCTGGCAATAGCATATTGTCTTTTTATGCCATGTCTTTCATAGTAGTCAATGAATTCTTGTGAGGTGAATTCACCACCTTTGTCAGATCTTAGATATTTCAATTTTAAATATCACTCCCTTTCAACCATTTTTCTAAAGACTTTAAAACGTTCAAAATATTTAGATTTGTGCTTGAGAAAAGTAACCCATACCAAACGAGAGTAGTCATCAAAAAATAGCATGGAATATTTCTCACCATTGATAGATATAGTCCTTGTAGGACCACATAAGTCTGTATGAACAAGTTGCAGAGGCCTAGTAGAAGAATTTTCTTTAGATTTAAAGCTTACCTTTGTTTGCTTTCCTTTGAGACATTCTTTACAAACTGCATTTTGAGGTTTTCTTAAGATAGGCAAACCTCTTACATTCTGGTTCTTACTAATGTTAACCATATTGTCAAAATTAATGTGACCTAGTCTCTTGTGCCACAACCAACTTTCTTCAACATGAATCATTAAGCACATAACTTGCTTATTTTCATTTCTAGATGTGTCAAGAAGATTGTAGACATTTCCCTTAGTCCTTCTTCGAGCAGCAATAGATTTTCCAAGCTTATTTTTAATCTCACATCCTTGTGAAGTGAACAAGACCTAATAGCCACTATCAAAAATTTGACTGACACTTAGAAGATTGCATTTTAAACCTTCTACATAATACACATTGTAAATAGGAGTGTCTTCATTTAGAAGAAGTGAACCTCTACCTTTGATTTGTATATCTGAATTATCTCCAAACTTCACATATCCACCTATATAATCTTCAAGCTTAGTGAATTTTTCTTTGTAACCAGTCATGTGGTTTGAAAAACCACTATCCAGGACCCATAAGTCCCTCTTCTTGGAGTGTAAAGTAGTTTGAACTAACATAGTTTGTTCTATGTTGTTGACAGTTTTAAGTTTCCAAACCTTTTTAGATTTTTGTTGTTTATTTTGCTGATCAGCTTTACATTGCTTAGCAGAATGACCCATGGAATTGCATGTGAAGCATCTAATCTGTCTAGCAAAGCCAAGATTTTTCCTATAACCAAATCTGTTGCAGAAATAACAGTACCCATAAAAGAAAGGGTTAGATTTATAAGATATTATGTTATTCCTAAAAGGATGAACATGATCCTTATCAGAATCAAGATGATTAGATTCAAAAATTTTGTTTCTAGCAACAACATTATCCTTTGCACTATCATTTGAACATTCACCCTTCATAAATCCAATACCTATTTTGTCCTTGTTCAATTTCTATTTACTGAACATGTCATTCCATTTAAGAGTATTCTCATACTTCTGAATGGTCTTCCTAAGATCAACAATTTCATGTTCAATTTTTTGAATTTCTTGATCTTTATGATCTATGCCAGTACAAAGACAATATTCAACTCTCTTGGCTTCTTCAAGTTTAGTTTTCAATGAGACAATTTCAAGATTTGTGAGTTTCTCTTGAGCAAGAGCTTGAGAAGAGTTTTGTTCTTGAGAAAGCATTTTTTTTTGAGTCTTCTTAGCTCTTTTAAATAACATTTCAGTTCACCTTCAAGATCCACTTTGCCATCTTCAACATCATTTCTATTAGTATCTTCTTGCTGAATGATTTCAGCCATGAACAGGTTTTCATCTTCTTCATCTAGAGAATCTTTAGATTCAATGTCTATTTCATTTTTGCTGAAATTTTTTTCTTTTTTCTTTTTGAAGTTGAATTCTTGTTTAGGTCTATAGGCCTTTTTCATAGGCAGTTTTTCTGATTTCTCATTATCACTGTTTGAATCACCATAGGGGCACTTTGCAGCAAAGTGGCCTATTTTTCCACATTTAAAACATTTGAAGGGGAGTTTTCCCTTATGTTTTCTAGACCACTTTTTGAGCTTCCTAAAAAAGTGGGATTCTTTGGAATCAGAAAATTTTGATTCACTAGCCTCACCTTTTTCTTTCCTTTCAGCATTAAAGGTAGTTTCTTTTGCAGAGGAATTTTTTTTATTGATTCTCATTTCATAGGCAGTTAGAGTGCCTTGTAGGCTATCTAGGGTAAGCTAGTTAAATTTTTTCTTCTCTACTAGAGTAGCGACCTTAGCTTCAAATTTGGTCGATAATGTTCTAATGACCTTAGTTACAACATCAAATTCTTTCACTTCTTCTCCCAGACCTTTCATAGCATTGGCAATTTCATCAACTCTCAAAAAGTAATCAGCTACTTTTTCATCATCCCTCATTTTTATTTCTTCAAACTGATGTTTTAGAGTAAGGACTTTTGACTATTTAACTTTTTCATTTCCTTGATAGATAGTTTCAAGTTTAGTCTAGATATCCCTAGTAGAGCTACAGTACATGACTTTGATAAAGACATCTTTAGTCAAAGCACACAGGAGAGCATGTTTTTCACTTAAATTAGTTTCATATCTTTTCTTTTCATCAGAAGTTGTGGGCAATGTATCCACACATCGAGGTCAATAGAAGTTAAATAAGTCTCTATTCTAATTTTCTAGAATACATAATCAGTTCCATCAAATAATAGAGCTCTATTTATGGATGTGCCTCCATGATCTTGAGACATTTTGAAAAGACTCCAAGGCCAGAATCAATTTTAGGTTGGACAGACCTATCAGAGGACCCTATGCTCTAATTCCAATTGTTGGAGTGAAAAAGACACTAAGAGGGGGGGGGTGAATCAATGTCATTAATAGTTTTGACAAATTTTACTAAAACTGAAATAAACCAGATTTATACTCTCATTTATCAATGATAAACTCATTCATGTATTGAATGCAATCACATATAACTGAAATAAGAATTATAATAGTGAAACATAACATATTCAAGAATTCATGCAATGAATCAGATGAACCATAGATAAGAAAAATGACACAAGATATGTTGAGTGGAAAACCCTCCTGGGGTAGAAAAACCATTCCTAAACTGTTTCCTTTCTAGGATTTTATTTTAATAATCACTTTTGACAAGGTCTCATAGGCTGATTTCTGAGCACCAACTCAAGGAGCACCAACCCCTCTTTTAGAAACACTGATTTCAAGGAGCACCAACCCCTTTTCTATTTTTAGTGAAATCATACAATGATACAAAGGATCTCTCTATTTCTCTCTTATCTATCAAGTTCCTCTTGACAAACAATATCTAAAATCCTCAAAGTGCCAAGATGAACCTTCAAAATTTCAGCCATTGTCAAGCCTTAAGACAACTTGATAATTAACTCATATTTCAGACTTTCAGTCTCAAAAGTCAACATTTCTTCAATACAATCACTGTGATGTACTCACATTGATTTTTAGTATATTTCTCATACGTTTCTCATAGTTCTTAAAAACAATTAACCCTATCTCACTGTTTCTCAAGAAACTAAAAACTGATCTCTCTCTATTTTTTCAAGAGACTAAAAAGGAATTCCTTCACACTATTTTATCTTCTTACTTCTATCATGGATTTTTTCTTCTAACATAAATAGTCAAGGAATATGCATTTTAAGACAGGATAATGAATCTTGTCCACACAAGGAGCCACCACAGGCAATGCTAACTGAACCACCATTAAAAAAATATATATTCCATGAACAATAGCCTCGAAAATAGTTGCGACAACAATGTAACTGAAACCTCAAGGTAGTGCACCCAAAAACAATTATTACTGAATCCAGGTGAAAGACTGAAAGGATTTGTAGAACTCATGATTACTCACAAATCAAAAACACCATCCCTTAAAGCAGGAGCATAATTAATATGGTAAAATATTTTGATATGCATTTCAGATTATGTGAAATCGACATGCATTATTTCTGACCACAAACAAAATAAACCCATTTTACCATTTTCCAAATAGAAGTAAACACATGTCTTTTATTATAAGAGCCAATAGAAGTAATAGCTCTTCAAAAATAGTTGAAAAGATAAATACCTGAGAAGAATGATGGAGAGAGTTTCATGAATATATTTACCAAACCGACAGAGAGAAAAACGACCAAGACTCCTTCCAATTTTGAGCCTTCACCCAAAGACAAGAAGCTATCACAACCATCGACTAGGGTAAGGATTTTTTAGATACCCTCATTCGCTGTCCAAGAGTTTCAGAAGCCAACAAACACAGTGAAACGACTGAGTAGATTTCTATGGTGGTGGTTGAGTTAGGGTTCCAAAACCTTGAGCATGTGAAACAAAAAAATGATTGCCCTAAACTTTCCAAAACAAATCAACCGATGACTTTTACAAGTATTGATAAAGTTTGAAGTCCGAAAGGACTAAATTAATAAGTACAAACCCATAATGCATTATGAATTCCACGAAAAAACCAATGCAATGCATGTCGACCATCTCATTACCTTTGAATGCATGCACACCGTTGATCATCATTATCAATGTTCAATTATTAATCAAGTGAAATGTCGACACAATTATGCCTTAAATAATTTGTCATGACCACTTTAAAAACAAAATGCCAATTACCTTAACCATCCTTGTTTCCAAGAAATCAAAGCCATGTCACTTTCATAGTGGCATTTAAATAAACATAACCTCATACTTGTTGTCGGCCTTAAGGCCTAGTGATTTAGCAACCATAAGACCCAATATCATATGCAAATGTAATGATTAATTTGTTTACCTTTATTCAAAGCCAATTGCCATGATATAATGCCCAAAATATCCAATTCCTTATGAAATGTAATAAAGGATAATTTAATGCCAAATTCAATATACCATATGCCCTTGCCATTAACAATTATTTAAGGAAACCCGATATGGTTTTCTTAAAACTAAGAACCAACTGCATTTGATAATGCCAAGAGCTAGGATAACTAAAAGAATTATCTGAAAGAGTTTGAATAGAGAAGCACAACTTTGATTTTGTTCAAAAAAATTGTATCAATGTCATGATGTTAGAAATCTCAACAAGCCAATAACATATAACCTCGTAGATCATTCTAGCACAAAATTTCAAACCAGAACGATATCACCTAAACATGAGAACATTATCCTGTAAACAAGATTCCTTATTATTTGCACATGGACTCAAGAGATCAGTGCCATCAAAGATAACATCATAATGCCAAAGTAAGTGTTCCAATGAAAGAATAGAAATAGTGTAACATTATAATCAACCACAAAGATGCCAAACTGAAACACAATATTGTCATTAAGGACAAAGACAAAAAGAGAGGCTCAACATAGTGTTGATTGTTGTGATGGGAGGAACCATTGTATTGATAATTGAGTTTTGCGTGGTGGATGGTGCGATTGTCATGCTTGGTCCTTGGGAGACCACATTTTGAGATAATTAGGGGATGGTAGATGATATGTTGATTGTTGGGGTTGCTTGAATAGTTTCCACCTATTGTTGTGATATCAATGGAAAGATGGGAGGATTTAGTATGATGTTTTGATTTATGGTTGGAGGGTTGCCCGAATTTTGTTGATTGATGGTCGGTAAAGGTGGAAGGCCCAACCCAAGGGGTGGTGTGGATGTTAATGACAATGGTGGAAGCGATGGTCTGTTCCCTTGGAAAAATGATGATGAGGAGGGATCAAAGATTCCCCTTGCTCTAAATAATTCACCATCTACTTGTGAGATCATGGAGAAACAAATTTGTGTGTCGAGGGGATACACTGATGTTGCATTAAAAGAGGTTGGATTGGTGGGATCATAAAATGTGAGTGGAACATATGGTTGTAAAGGATTCACCGAGATAGATTGATCCAGAATAGTGTTTTCATCCAAACCTCGGTTGCTCACAAGGGGATGTGTTTGAAGTGCATGCAACAATGAGCTGCCCTTGTTAACAATCAATTGAGTTGGAGAAATAGATGATGTGATTTGCGGGATTCTTTGAGTGATGTTTTGAAATGGAGGTGTGGATGAGATTGGAGGTATGATACCAAGAGGTCTTTCCATAATAGTGCTTATGCCATAATCAGAAGGGAGCTTGGCCCCTTCTTTTTCCAAATCAAGCATGTATAGGGAGGAATTGAGTGTCAACATGGTGTTGACAATTCTATGAGTCTTAGGATTTTGAACCACTTCAAAGATTTCATCTTTTGTCATCCCTAAGAGATTGTTGGTGATGTCCTCCACTTGAGGATTTTGAGGTACTATAGGAGGATTAACTAGGAGGTCAATGGATATCATAGGGTTGAATTCTATTTCATTTTGAATTAGATCTCTTGAAGTGGATTTTTCTTTGTTTTGCTCCATGTTTTTCTTGTATTGAGATCGATTTTGAACCATAAAATAGGTATCAACTTTTAAGAATGTAAGAGATGAACCTCTAACACCTTACATTGGTCTAAAATTTAGGCTCAAAGAAGGAAATTCAAGTTTTTTTTAAGGATCAAAGGATGTGGATGAGTTAAATGGAGGATGGATGGTGTGGATGATTGAACTTTTTCAGAAATCTTGAAGGAGATACTAGAATTTAGGACTTGATTTGATTTGGTTTGATTTGATCGAAACCTTGTATTGATTGGATTTCTATTTGGATAGTGAACTCATAAACTCTAAGAGGTTTGATGTTGTCCTAGAGTATACTTGTACACAAGATGATAATTTGACTAAGCATGTAAAGAAGGATTCATCTAAACACCCCTAGCCAAACAAGATGATTTTGGTTTTCTTTTTGGATAATGAACTTATAAACATCAAGATGTTGGATGTTATCAAGAGGTAGACTTGTTCACAAGGTTTAATAGTTTGACTAAATATGTGGAGAAGGATTCATCTACACACATCTAATCAAACAAGATGATTTGGATTTGCCAAAAAGTCTAGCATGAATGATGTTTTCAAGATTTCCAAGAGTTTTTGGTGAGATGATTTTTTGGTTGATGTTTGAGGGATGGATGAAAATGATGAATTTTATCCTAGATTAGACCTAGATAGAACTCCTCTCTACAATACCTCTGAATTGAAGAACATGCTTGGTACTTCCTATGTAAGAAATGAAAACCTTTGGAAGAGACTTGGATTTTATTGGCAATAAAAATCATACAAGTTAAGATTGTTCCTTGAAGCTTTCCTATAAAAATTGTAGACCAACCTTTCTCTAACTTCGTGAAGCCTTGAAAGACGTTCTTCACGAGCTTTTGGAATAAGACTTTTGAACTTTGGTTTTATGATTTTGATCTTTTGCGAAATCATTTGGAAGAGTACATATGTGTCGATCAATTATTTCTTAGATTTGCTTAATGACTTCCTTTTACCATAAACAACTTTTGATTAGGTTTTTCAAACTAGATGTCTAATGTCCTAACCTCTTCTTATCCCACAAGTTCCATTATGTGGGAATAATGAAATCAAGGAAAAAGTTTCCTAATGTTGACTTTAGTGAGAAAAAATTATGATTAAAACCAAATACTTAGATGCCTCTAAGGATGAAATCCCTAGGGCAGGCAAGAGAACTTGGATTCGTCAAAGGTATTTGTTCCCCATAAAGGGTTTGAAATTTAAGGAAATTGGTGAATGTTTGTTTTCAAGCGTTTTGGATGCAAGCAAAGTGTTTTGATTTCAAAGTGATGTACAATCCTAGGATAAAAGAGGAAATATTTGTTGAGTTCCCACTTGGACGAATCCAACTACGCTTATTCTTAGTGGATGATTTAGATGCTTGACCACATACGATCCCCCTTACAGTGCACTTACTTCTCAGTTCAGCCAAGCATCAATACCTATGAAACTCCCATGGGGTGATCCCACAATAGTGGTTTACAATTTTTGGCCAAACTGGACATTGAAATTATTATTTTTAACTAAATATTCACATTCGAGCACCTATAGTGGCTAAACTATGAGGATTTTGAAGATGATGCAAACTCTCGTCACATTTTGTCTATAGATTCTAAAAATATTCTTTTCATTTTTTTTGGAATCAGATTGCATTTCTTTTTCCATCTCCCATGAATACTAATTTATTCAGAAAACAACATTTTTCAAAAGTGACACACATCGTATAACGCATAATGTTTTTTCCATGCACGATAAAATTATAACTCTTTCGAATTTAGATTTGTAACTCTGGTATCTAGTGTTTCCACTTGGTTAGATAGTTTTTATTAAATATTTTTTCTTTAATCAAGTTTCGAAGTCAAGCCAATTACAATTCATACATAGCGCGGTCGTATAACATGTAACTTTTTCTGTATATATTGAAATTCAATTTTATTTATTTTGTTGGATCAAGGACTTCAATATATGGTGCACTCATATTTTTCAATTTTTTTTTTTGATAATCTGCTATTTTTCCACATGTGCATAATAGAGACCTTCATTTTTGATGAAAAATCTATGTTTAATAAAATTAAAAAAACAAATACATAATTAAACCAAAACATATTAAAATTATATTTTTTGGATAGCTCTTTCTGAGGACTACCATAATCATTTGAAATAAATTCTAAATGAATTCATTTGATTCAGGCCTGAAAGGTAAATCAAAAGTGATTTTTTATTAGAATTTTGATAAGTGTAAATGAGGCTCATTTATAGGTATGGTTTAAAACTAGAGAGGTTCTATCCAAGGGGGTTTGATCAAAGGTGGTTTGATCAAAGCCTCTTCAATTGGAATCTTTAAAATGGAAATTTTTAAGGCTTAAATCATAATATTTTCTAAAAATATGTGATTTCAGCAAAAAATAGTTCCTCTCAAAAATTGTAAACCACTATTGTGGCAGCACACCATGGCATACTTCTCATCTCTACTAAGAGACATAAAAAATGTGAGATGGATTCAAAATGACCGTTCTTGCATGAACAAATAGATAAGGATTTCGGACTTTCTAAACAAGGGGTTTTAATGTGGACATTTTGTTTGTGGGGGACCATCCATGCAACAAGAGACCATTTTTGCCCTTCTTGTCAGAATGATCCTCATGATACTTGAAATTTCCTCGAGTACCCACACTTATATATCGGCTGGAAGTTGCTTGGCTATAGCATGTTATCGTTTGGGTCATTCCCTGGGGTGATTACTTTTTCCCACCAAGCAGGTCCTCTATGGATAAACAAAAGCAAAGAAGTGTATTTGTAGTTTGACCACCTAACACTTTTTGGTGGGAGCACACACAATACCTTTTCATCACACTTGCAAGATTTGTCAATATTAAGCCCAAATTGAAGTGTGTAGGAAATCTTTTAATCAATGTCACTAAAAATTCTTTTGATTATCAAGATCACTACGAAGCGCGAGAGAAATGCATATGCATTTCGAATGAAACAAATTGAAAAAAAATATTACAAAGTAATGAAAGCACAAGTTCGTTATAAGCCTCAAAGCAATGATGAGTTCATTTTAGAGCACCAAGATGAAATGTTTGGAGTTGTGAAGTTGATTATTCAATTTTAGACCAAATTGAAATCTAGTATGTTTCTAAGGTCCACTTTTAACCAACTTGAAAATGTCAAATCAATGGTTAATTTTTAACCCCAAAAAGAAGTGGGTTGGCTTAAAATAGAAAATGAGAGTAAAAATTGGAAGCCTTAAGCATTTAAAAATGCTTTGTCAATTTTAAGTTCAATGCCAAATTTTTTTCAACTCAAATATTCTTTGTTTCTGATTCTTCAATGTTGCATGTTCTTTGTGTAAACGAAATCGCTCCTCCTTCCTCCCCTATAAGATTAAAAAGGAAAATCATGTGAAGATCAAGTCATTTAATTCAAATTGATTTGAGCATTAACTTCAAACAATAAAAATTTCAAATTAAAAAGACTCGTGATTTTGAACTTATGAATGCAGCATTACTAAGCATCTTTCTTTCTAAAGACTTTAAAGAAAATCTTATTCATAAAGAGAAAGTTTGCTAATAATGAGAAAATTCTCTTCTGCTAAAATTCAATCTTACCAATCTAAGATTTCATATGAAAGTATTCTCTAAAGATATAAATGTGAAAGACTTTGCTTACCACTCTGTGCAGCTTAATCAATTACTCAGAATAGCAATATTAAATAAAGAGGCAAACATGAACAATTGTTAGAAATTTATACAATAAATACAATCATGTCACAAAACCATCAGCTTTCTTGATACTCCCTCCAAGCACAATCTTCAAAATACCGCCATTCTTACAAACAAGTAGCTAGATATAAATAAGCTTTTTTATTTGGTTCACAATAAAGCCATTGGCAGAAAAAAAAGAACAAATCAATCAATATGATAGACTGCATTTGATGTGGGCATCCAATTTAATGCAAACGGGTATGTGCAGGATCATCATGGGAAAAATAGGCCCTTAAGTGGCAATGAAAATTCAAAAAAATAGAGTTAGGCAACTTGACATAAAAATTATGACAAGCTATCTATATTATTTCAAAAATATGTAAAAATAGAATGGGTGGAAAATTGAATGTAGTTTCTAAACTACTAGGTTAATTTTTGTAAAAAAAAAAAACTATTTGGTGAAAAATTGAAATTTCAATGTAGTAGTACTTAAATTTTAGGGAACAAATAAGAAGTAGGTGTCTATTTGACCACCCTAACCATAATAAAATGATAATATTTTAGATATAAGTAGAGGGCTCATGTCTGGATGTGATGCATATTTTTTCGTAATTTGTTTTCAAATAAATAATTAATTATGATTTTTTTATTACAAATTTTAAAAAATATAAAAACTCGTATGTCTGACCACTTTAACTTGGTCAAAACTTCAGGAAATTCATTTTTTTTTTAATCTTATAATATGCCAAGCAAAGACTGTGACACGCGTTTTGGATTCAAAAAATGTCATACTGTTTGAAAGCTATAGATGTTTTTCTATCAAACTGTCAATCAGGACTTTAGTCGTAATTCTAATAGAAAATTAATAATAATTATTTATTAGATTCAAAGTAAAGTATAATTTATATTGGTAGAAAGCTAAGAAGCTCCTTTACAAACCCTTTTAGTTTGATCAATTTTGCGTAAAATAAAAGTTGTCAGCCACATGGGTGAAGTCTAGAAAAGCAAGGTAAGTTGTTAAACACATTTTTCATGTTGACTTCTTAGGATTGGCAGGTCCAACCCAAATTCCAAAGCAAGCTTGAGCCTAATCCATAGGCAATAAATTTTGTGTCATCATATCGGATATCCGATTTGAATCCGATCTTTGATATGTTTTTTATACGAGTTTTAAAAAATTTATACAATTTTTAATATATGATTTCAAAAATGCAATAAAGTTTATAAGTTAATATATATAATATAAAATATAATTTATAATGTAATATATAATATACAATTTATGGTAATCTCTTACCGAATTATGTATTTAATATATAATATATTATATTATTATGTATAATATTTAAATATTATTTCAATATTTTAGTTAATCTATAAATATTTAAATATATATTACTAATATATAAAATATTTAAATATGATCTCTTTCCCTCTCTCTCTCTCTCCACTCCTCCACCCCTCCCTCTCCATCTCTCCATATCCTCTCTCTCTCCTCTCTCTCCTCCATCTCCATCTCTCCTCTCTCCCTCCCTTCCTCCCTCTCTCTCTCCTCTCACTTTCCTCCCTCTCTCTGTCCTCCATTCCCCTCTCTCCACTCTCCTCTCCCTCCTTCCTCCCTCTCTCCCTCTCTCTCCTAATCTCTTAGGTATCTCCTTCCCACCCCTTATCTCCCACTTTTTCTCCCTCTCCTCTCTCAGGTGTCTCCATCCCAACCTCTCTCCCTCTCCCTCTCTCTTAGGTTTCTCCCTCCCACCCCCTCTCCCTCCTTCTCTCTCACTCTCTCTCTCTCTATCTCTATGTCTCTCCCTCTCTCTCACTCCCTCTCTCTCTCTCCCTCTCTCTCACTCCTT
>CM021106.1:562566306-562642924 GCA_007115665.2 Sequoiadendron giganteum
TCTCTCCCTCTCCCTCTCTCCCTCAATCTGAAACCCTCTCTCTCTCTCCCTCTCTCCCTCCCACTCTCCCTCTCTCCCTCTCCCTCTCTCAAACTCCCACTCTCCCACTCTCTACCATTAACCCTTACGTCTATGTGGGCACAAATGGAATATCCTATTTGAATCGGATATCTGATTTGTAAAACTCCAATGTGTAGAGCTAAAATCTTACCGTTACAAAAACAATTAAAATGTTTTCCAAATCAGATATCCGATTATATCGGATATTGGATTTGTGGGCCATAGAAAAACCCCATGTGGGTAATTTTTGTGCATTCCAATGGACCGTACATTATGTTTGCAGCACTTTGTAGGTGACAAATGCATGGTTTCGGGAAGGAAGAGACAAACATAAACTTTTCGGAGCATCCTGTACTCAAATTTGTCATAAGGAATGACTTTTTAGCATCTTTTATGAGGTATAATGGGGAGTAGCAGTCATGAGAAGAAAAAACGTAAGAGAAAGCTTACAAAAGAAAAAATTAAAGAATATAGAAAAAGAGATAGAGAAGGTCATTGGAAGTAAATACAAGGTATGTTAAATATTGGTGATCTTTAGCCCTATCGTCTGTCAAAGGAAGAGGAAATTGAATATGTTCAAGGTGAAAATTTTCAAGCTGAAGATGTAGAACATGATATTGAAATTGGGAATGAAAATGTTCAAATTGATATTGAAAATGTTCAAGGTGAAAATGGTGGAATTGAAGATGTTGAACATGATATTCAAATTGGGAATGAAAATATTGAAATTGATAATGAAAATGTTCAAGGTGAAAATGTTGGAATTGAAGATGTTGAACATCATATTGAAATTGGTAATGAAATTATTCAAATTGATATTGAAAATGTTCAAGGTGAAAATGTTGGAAATGAAGATGTTGAACATAATATTGAAGCAAGTGTAAATTATATTTCACCAGATTACATGAGAAATGAAGAACCTTGTGTGGAAGAAAGACATATTCCAAATTCAAGACCTTGAAGGACCCCTAAATGGTTAGTTGAAATTGATGATAACATTATAAACAATTTTGAAGGAAAGAGCTCAACATGAACTATTTGGTTGTGGGTTAGAAGACTTTTCAATGAATATTTTAGCGATAAGACATTGACCGAGCAATGCCAAATTTTTGTACAATTTCTAAATATGCAAATGATGAGACCTTTGCTAGCCAAATTGAAGATTCGTGTGAACAAGAAGACTGAAATAAATTCTATTATTGTCAAAAATCTTTTTAAATCTCTCAAGTCTATTGGAAAAAATAACAAGGAAAAAGATAAGAGACCTACTTGGAGAGTCATTACAACCGCCCTAGTAAGCCATCAATTGAAAAAAGGCTCACTTTATGAGACAAACATGTATTGATTTTGACATAAATCGTAAAACTCTGGAGAAAGAACTTGCAAGAAGAGAAAGAATAGATGATCCTCTTCAAAATGATACATGGGATTTTGTCAAGAGGCTTCCACATGTTGATAAGAAGCTAACCGATAATGCAAAGCAGGTAATTCAGCAATTTTGGCATGATAAATCTAGAGTATCACCCAATGCAAAGGATGTTTTAAAGTTAAAAATTGGCAATTGAGACAGGACACTGTATCCTAAACATTTCTTGGAATCAAGCCAAATAATGTTGTTCAAATTTTTTATTGAAACACATCCAAATATGGAAATCTCGCAAAGGACTTTTGAAGATTTGAAGCCATTTTATTGTGTGCCTCTTAAAATTCATAATACTTGTTGTTGCAAATACCATGTGGATTTTTCAATGTACCATGAACTATTATGTTATATACGTTCTACTTTTCATACTAATGAAATGTTGCAGGAGTGTGGTGAAATGCATCTTCTGAAATCATCAAGGGACTTGCATGATCTATTTTTTATGTTCTAGAGATGATGTTTCCTTTTTCTATAGAAATGATTGTTTAAATGTGAAGTGCTCACAATGTGGTGGGTTGTCAAAGTTTGTTCAATGTTTTCATGAGGGTTCCGAACATGAATTTGGAAAGAATCTTGTTCAGAAAAAGAGATATGAGATAGTCAAATATACTTTGTAGAGTGTGTTGGAGTGAAAAATACACTGAGAGGGGGTGGTGAATCAGTGTCATGAACTGATTTGAATTTTTTTACTAAAACTGAAACAAAACAGATTTATGCTCTCATTTATCAATGATTAACTCATCCATATATTGAATGCAATCACATATAACTGAAATGAGAAGTATGATAGTGAAACATTGCACAATAAATCATTTAGACAATAAATTAGAGGAACCATAGATGAGAAAAGTACCACTAGATATGTTGAGGGGAAAACCCTCATAGGGTAGAAAAACCACTCCTAAACTGTTGCCTTTTTACGCTTATATTAAAACAACCACTTTTAACAATGGCATATAGGCTGATTTTTGAGCACCAACTCAAGGAGCACCAACCTCTCATTTTGAAACACCAATGTCAAGGACCACCAACCCCTTTTCTATTTACTGAAATTACAATGATACAAAGGGTCTCTCTATTTCTCTTTTCTCACAAGTGCCTCTTAATAAAAAATACCTAAAATCCTCAAGGTTCAGAGTTGAGCCTTCGGAATTCTAGTCATTGTCTCATCTTAAGATGGATTGTATTGATCTCCTTTTGTTTCAGCTATACAATCTCATAATGATACATGTTTTTTTTTTTTTCAGTATAGACAATACAATGGTTGTGTTTCACTCTTACTTTTTCTTAGTTGTTTCTCACACCTTAAAAACAGTGATTAAAAATCTCTTTTTCTTCTACATAATATCATTGAAAATTACCGAAAAAAATAATTAAAACATGTGTATTTATTTATCAAAAAGAGGTATTTTCAATATGTCAAACTGCTGTAAATTTTTTTGTGCTAGGTATATTCAGAGATTCAGAGAAGTATCCAAGAAATGATTGCTTCTGACAGGCTGACTAAGAAAGTATAATTTGAGAAAGAAGACTTTGAACCTTGACCACTCAAGGAGCCTGCATAGGCAATACTGTCTAAAAAATAAACAATATAGTTCGTGCACCATAAAAAATATCTTTGAATACCTCTGCAACAAAATGTAACCAAACCCTCATTATTGTGCACCCAGTGACCAAGAGAAACTACCACAAAATCCATGAAAAAGGAATGATATAATTTTCAGAATGCATTATTACCCACCAACCAAAATCTTGTCATGCCTTGCATGAAAACCAGTAAATAATTTTAATTTGAAATAAAAAAATAGTAATTGCCATACATTATTAAACTGAAATATTTCTTCAAAAGAATGGAATGCTAATACCTATTCGAGCAGCAAGCAAATTAAGTAAATAACAGTGATACTTTTATATGTCTGGGTCTCAACCTACCTTATTCCATCCTTGATAGAGCCCACCTGACATCAACCTTCCATACACAGTGAAACGCCAAACATGATATCAAAAGAGCAATGGATAGATTTGCAGTAGAGAGGAGACAATAATCTTTTAGTAGCAGTTACAAATTCTTTCATTGTGGCAGTGTGGCTAGGGTTTACACCTTTAGCACAATGAAAAACTCAATAAGGAAAGCCCTAGTCTTTCTTCAAGACATTCGATGCCGCAAGCCAAAACATAATCATGTTTAAAGTCCGAAAGGACTAAAGACATAAGTAAAGACATCATAATGCATTCTAAAATCCATGGTCAAGCAAATGCCAAGTATGTCGACAATCTCATTACCTCTGGAATGCATACAAACTGTCAATCAACTTCATCATAGCATAAATTTAATCGATGACCGATGATCAAACAAAGAAAATGCCAACACCATTATACCTTTAATAATTTTTCATGACCTCTTAATACAAATGTCGACCACCTTACCAACCATTGTTACCAAGAATTCAAATCCATGTCACTTTCATAATGGATTTTAAATAATTAATTCCTCATAACTACTATCGGCCCTAAGGCCTAATGAAATATCAATTATAAGACCCAATTCATATATGACTTTTATTCAAAGCATTTTTCAATGTGATAAAGCCCGATTCCATGCTATCAGAGATTCAATTCATTGACCTTTCCATGATAACCATACAAGGCCCGATTAAAGCCAAACATAATTCACAATGACTTTAGACAAGTCAAAAACTAAAAGAGAGGCCCAAGACAAATATGACTTTATACTAAGTCATTTTCCAATTCAATGAACCCTGAAAGAAACCCGATGAGAGTGATATCAATTCTATCAAATGCTTAAGGAAACCCGGTAGGGTTTTCTTAATATTAAATGCCAACTCCAATTATGACTATAAGAGAGATAATAATAAATACCATCAAAAAAATAAGTTGCCTGAACCAATATAAATTCAATGCCTCCAAGTAATGTGGGTTTAAGATGGCTTTAGAAACATGAGTGAAATGATGTCACTAAACCAAGATCAATTTGTTAAACATCAAATGAAACCATATACCTAAGTAACCATGCCAAGTACCAGTCTAAGAAAGATATCCTTTATCTACACATGCAGCTCAACCCGATCAGAACCAAAGCAAAGAAATAATGTTGTCCATAAACAAGATGTTGAATGCCATAATATAAATAGACCTATCTGCCATAATTTTTCCAAACAAGTATCAGAAAGACAAGATCAGAGAGCCATAATACCAAATTTGACATCAAGGAAAAAATATCAACAAACTACCCCTTTTTCCTTGATGGCAAAAACTGAGCCATCAAACCAAAAAATTGAACCAGAACCAAAAACTCATAATTCTCCCCCTTTTTGTCACAAGGACAAAGGGAAAAATAGTGAAATGCCAGGTAGCTGAACAAAAAATAGCGGCAGATATAGTAATGGAGCAACAAGTAGAAAACCAAATGAAGTAGCAATAAGCTGCTAAGAGACCTAGCAAGCTCCCCCTAACACCAAGATAGAGTATTAAGAGAGAAAATATTGAGAGACAAATCCCAATCTAGACCAAAGTCTTTCAAATACCTCTTTAGCCAAAGGCTTAGTGAAGATGTCAGCTACTTGTGCTTGTGTAGGAACATATTGCACATAAACCTCATTAGCCAATAGTTTTTCATGAAGAAAGTGAAATTTAATAGCAATGTGTTTAGTGTGAGTGCATAACAGGCTTTTTGAAGATATTAATCACACTTATATTATCAAACATAATAGAAACAGGTTTAGGAACTTCAATACCCATGTCGGATAGAGTTTTTGACATCCAAATTACTTGAGTACAACAAGAGGTGGTAACAATATATTTTTCTTCAGCAATGGAGAGTGAAAAAAATTCTTGTTATTTTTTGTGCCATGCCACTAATCAATCACCAAGAAATAAAGTAGCACCACTGGTGCTTTTCCTATCATCCAGACAACCAGCCGAGTCAGTATCAGTATATGCAATTAATGAAAAATCACTACTTCTAGGATACTAGAGAGAGTGCGCTAAAAATATTTAAGAATCCTTCTAAGAACATTAATATGAGATGACTGAAATATTGCAACCATGCAAACTGCTTGCATTATGTCAGGTCTAGAAGCTATTAGATATAACAAACTGCCAATCATTGATCTATAGTCAGTTGGATTTACAATAAGAGAATCATCAACCTTGTTGAGTTTGTAGCCAATAACCATTGGAGTGTTAATTGGATGACATTCATCCATTTGAAATTTTTTTAGCATCTCTCTTGTATACTTTGTTTGAGAGAGAAAAAATACCAGTTTCAAGTTGAGAAATGTGAATACCTAACAAGAAAGTTAATTCTCCCAACATTGACATTTCAAACTTAGATTCCATAATTTGAGAGATTTTTTTACTCAAAGCAGTATTGTTGCAGCAAAAGATAGTATCATCAACATAAATTTCAATAACCAAAATATTAGAACCTTCAATCTTAAAATAAAGATTATTGTCTACACCTCCTCTAATAAAACCTTTTGAAATCAGATGATTATCCAATCTAGAGTACCGAGCTCTAGGAGCTTTTTTAGGCCATATAGAGCCTTTTTCAGCCTATAAACATGATTAGGCTTGTTTTTGCAAATGAACCCTTTAGGTTGTTCTATATAAAATACTTCATCCAAATAACCATTCAAAAAAGCAGTTTTGACATCCATTTGATATACAGTAAAGTTCTTGAAAACAAAATAAACCAAGAATATTCTAATAGATTCAAGTCTAGCTATAGGTGCAAAGGTTTGACCAAAGTCAATACCTTCTTACTGGGCATATCCTTTGCAAACATACCTAGCCTTGTTGCGAACAACATGGTCATTTTCATCATGTTTATTTCTGAATATCCATTTACCCCCTATGAAATTTTTGTCATCTGGTCTTGGGACTAACTCCCAAGTATGATTTTTCTCAATTTGATCAATTTCTTTCTACATTGCATTAAGTCAACATTCATTAGTTAGGGCTTCATCAAATTTTTTTGCCTCAAACTGTGTAACCAAACAAAAAGCAGTAAGCTCAACTATGTGAGATTTTTTATCAGATTTAACAGTTCTTCTTCTTGTTTGAACTCTTGTAGAATTATCTCCAATAATCACATCTTTAGGATGGTTTCTAGCAAGATATTTTGATGGATTTTTTGTTACACATTTTTCAGGACTTATTTTAGCTAGTTTAGGACTTGCTGATTCAACTTTAGGCTTTTCTATTTTAAATCCTTCTGAATTTATTTCAAGTTCAAATTCTTCTTCCTCATCATCCTGCATAAGTTCAGCATCTAAAAGCAGATTTTCATCAAATTTGACATTAACAGATTCTATACTCTTATTCAACCTTTTAGTAAAAATTTTATAGGCTTTGCTATGAGTGGAGTATCCTAAAAAGATACCTTCATCAGATGTAGATTGAAAGCTACCTAAATTATCATCATCTTTCTTGATAAAACACTTACAGCCAAATATTCTGAAGTATTTAATTGAGGAAGATTTACCATACCACAGTTCATATGGAGTGAAATTGGATTTCACTCTGATTTGTACTCTATTCAAGATGTAAAAAGTTATATCAACAAATTATTTCTAGTACATGTTTGGCAGTTTTGCTTCATCTGGCATAATCCTTGCCATCTCTTTTACTGTTATGTTCTTTCTCTCAACAGCCCCATTTTGTTGAGGTGTTCTGGTAGCAACATATTGTCTTTCTATGCCATGTCTCTCACAATAGTCAATGAATTCTTGTGAGGTGAATTCACCACCTTTGTCAGATCTCAAACATTTCAATTTTAAATTTGACTTCCTTTCAACCATTTTTCTAAGGACTTTAAAATATTCAAAAGCTTCAGATTTATGCTTGAGAGAAGTAACCCATACCATACGAGAGTAATCATCAAAAAATAACATGAAATATTTCTCACCATTGATAGATCTAGTCCTTGGAGGGCCACATAAATCTGTATGAAAAAGTTGTAGAGGCCTAGTAGAGGAATGTTCTTTAGATTTAAAGCTCGCCTTTGTTTGCTTGCCTTTGAGAAATTCTTTACAGACTGCATTTTCAGGTTTTCTTAAGACAGGCATACCTGTTATATTCTAGTTTTTGTTGATCCTAACCATATTGTCAAAGTTAATGTGACCTAGTCTCTTGTGCCACAACAACCTTTCTTCAACTTGACTCATTAAACACATACCTTGATTATTTTCATTTCTAGATGTGTCAAGAAGTTGTAGAAATTTCCCTTAGTCCTTCTTCCAACAACAATAGCCTTTCCAAGCTTATTTTTAATCTCGCATCCATGTGAAGTGAAAAAAACATGATAACCACTATCAAAAATTTGACTGCCACTTAGAATATTGTGCTTTAGACCTTCTACATAATACACATTATATATTGGAGTGTCCTCATTCAAAAGAAGTGAACTTCTACCTTTGATTTGTATACCAGAATTGTCACCAAACTTCACATACCTGCCTACATAATCTTCAAGATTTATGAATTTTTCTTTGTCACCAGTCATGTGGCTAAAACAACGACTGTCTAGGACCCATAAGTCATTTTTCTTTGAATGAAAGGTTGTTTGAACTAACATAGTTTTCTCTATGTTTTTGACATTTTTAGGTTTCTAAGCCTTTTTGGTTTTCTGCTGTTTAATTTGCAGATCAGCTTTGCACTGCTTAGCAGAATGACCCACGGTATTGCATTTAAAGCATCCGACCTTTCTAGCAAAACCAAGGTGTTGCTTATTACCAAATCTAGGTGTTCTAGGATTCATAAACTTGCAAAAGCTCACTTTGTGGCCAAATATTTTGCAGCAATAACAGTACCCATAAAAGAAAGGGTTGAGATTATATAATGTTCTATTATTCCTAAAATAATAAACATGATTCTTATCAGAATCAAGATGATTAGATTCAAAACACTTATTTGTAAGAATATCATTTTTCTTTGCACCATCATTTGAACATTTACCCTTCACGAACCCAATACCAGTTTTGTCCTTGTTCAATTTTTGCTTACTGAGCATGTCATTTAGTTTTAGAGTACTCTCATACTTCTCAATGCTCTTCCTAAGATCAACAATTTCATGTTCAATTTTTTGAATTTATTGATCTTTATGATTTATACCAATATGAAGACATTGCTTAACTCTCTTGTCTTCTTCAAGTTGATTCTTCAAGGATACCATTTGTTGATTTGTGAGTTGCTCTTGAGCAATATTTTAAGCAGAATTTTATTCTTGAGCAAGCATTTTTTTTTGGAGTTTTCTAAGCTCTTTTAACACATATTTCAGTTCACCTTCTAGATCTACTTCGCCATCTTCAACATAATTGTTGTTAGTATCTTCTTGCTGAATGATTTCAGCCATGAATAGGCTTTCATCTTCTTCATCTAAATAATCTTCAGATTCAGTGTCTATTTTAGTTTTGCTGAACAGACTCTTCTTCATTTTGAAGTTGAATTTTTGTTTAGGTCTATAGGCCTTTTTCTTAGGTATTTTTTCATATTTCTCATTGTCACTATTCAGATTGCCATAGGGGCACTTTGTAGCAAAGTGCTCCTATTTTTCCCTTATATTTTCTAGACCCCTTTTTGAGCTTTCTAACAAAGTGGGATTCTTTAGAATCAGAAAATTTTGATTCAGTAGCCTCATCTTTTTCTTTCCTTTCAGTATTAAAGGCAGTTTCTTTTGTAGAGGAATTTTTTTTACTGATTCTCATTTCATAGGCAGTGAGAGTGCCTTGTAGGGTGTCTAGGGTAAGTTGGTAAAAGTGTTTCTTCTCTTCTAGAGTAGAGACCTTAGCTTCAAATTTAGCTAGTAAGGTTCTGATGACCTTAGTTACAACATCGAATTATTTTACTTCTTCTCCCAAATTTTTTATAGCATTGACAATTTCATCAACTCTCAAGAAGTAATCAACTACTTTTTCATCATCCCCCATTTTCATTTCCTCAAACTGATGTTTTATAGTAAGGACTTTTGATTGTTTAACTTTTTCATTTCCTTGATAGATGGTTTCAATTTTAACCTAGATTTCACTGGCATAACGACAATGCATGACTTTGATAAAGACATCTTTAGTCAATGCACACATGAAAGCGTGTTTTTCTCTTGCATTAGTTTCATATCTTTTATTTTCATCAGAAATTATTGGCAATGTAGTTGGTACAGTGTACCCAGTTAACACTATGCTCCACACATTGAGATAAATTATGCTCCACACATTAAGATACATAGAAGTTAGATAAGTTTCCATTCTAATTTTCCAGAATACATAATCTGTTCCATCAAATAATGGAGCTCTAGTCACAGATGTGCCTTCATGAGCTTGAGACATTCTAAACAGACTCCAAAAATAGAATCAATCCTAGGTTGGAAAGACCTATCAGAGGACCCTAGCCTCTAATACTAATTGTTGGAGTGAAAAAGACACTGAGAGGGGGGCTGAATCAATGTCATGAACTGATTTGACAAATTTTACTAAAACTGAAACAAAACAGATTTATGCTCTCATTTATCAATGATTAACTCATCCATATATTGAATGCAATCACATATAACTTAAATGAGAATTATGACAATGAAACATTGCATAATAAAGCATTCACATAATAAATTATAGGAACCACAGATGAGAAAAGTAACACAAGATATGCTGAGTGGAAAACCCTCTTGGGGTAGAAAAACCACTCCTAAACTGCTTCCTTTTTTAGGCTTATATTAAAACAACCACTTTTAACAATGCCTTATAGGATGATTTTTGAGCACCAACTCAAGGAGCACCAACCCCTCATTTTGAAACACCAATTTCAAGGACCACTAACCCCTTTTCTATTTACTGAAATTACAATGATACAAAGGGTCTCTCTATTTCTCTTTTCTCACAAGTGCCTCTCAACAGACAATGCCTACAATCCTCAAGGTTTAGAGTTGAGCCTTCAGAATTCTAATCATTGTCTCATCTTAAGACAGATTTCAATTGATCTATTTTTGTTTCAAGTATACAATCTCAGAATGATACATGTTTTATTTTTATTTTTTTAGTATAGACAATACAATGGCTATGTTTCACTCTTACTTTTTCTCAGTCATTTCTCACACTTTAAAAAAAGTGATTAAAAGTCTATTTTTATTCTACATAATATCACTGAAAATTACAGACAAAACTAATAAAAACATGTGTATTTATTTTATCAAAAAGAGGTATTTTCAATATGTCAAACTGCTGTCAAATTTTTGTGCTAGGTATATTTAGAGATTCATAGAAGTATCCAAGAAATGATTGCTTTTGATAGGCTGACCAAGAAAGTGTAATTTGAGAAAGAAGAATCTGAACCCTGACCACTCAAGGAGCCTACATAGGCAATACTATTTGAAAATGAAACAATATAATGCATAAACCATAAAAAATATCTTTGAATACCTCTGTAACAAAATGTAGCCGAATGCTCATTATTGTGCACCTAGTGACCAAGAGCATCTACCACCGAATCCATGAAAAAGAATGATATAATTTTTAGAATGCATGATTACCCACCAATCGAAATCTTGTCATGCCTTGCATGAAAACCAATCAATCATTTTAATTCGAAACAAAAAAATAATAACCACCATACATTATTAAACTGAAAGCTTTCTTCAAAATAATTGAATGATAATACCTATTCAAGAAGCAAGCAAATTAAGTAAATACCAGTGAGATTTTTTATATGCCCAGCTCTCAAACTGCCTTATTCCATCCTTGACAGTGCCCACCCGACAACAACCTTCCATACATAGTGAAATTCCAAACATGATATCAAAAGAGCAATGGACAAATTCATAGCAGAGAGGAGACAATCATGTTTTAGCAGCAGTTACAAATTCTTTCATGATGGTAGTGTGGCTAGGGTTTACACCCTTAGCACAATGAAAAACTCAATGAGGAAAGCCCTAGTCTTTCTCCGAGACATTCGATGCCCCAAGCCAAAACATAATCATGTTTGAAGTCTGAAAGGATTAAATACATAAGTAAAGACATCATAATGCATTCTAAAATACATGATCAAGCAAATGCGAAGTATGCCGACAATCTCATTACCTCTGGAACGCATACAAACCGTCGATCGACTTCATCATTGCATAGCTTTAATCGATGAACGATGATCAAACAAAGAAAATTCCGACACCATTATACCTTTAATAATTTTTCATGACCTCTGAATACAAATGTTGACCACCTTACCAACCATTGTTACCAAGAATTCAAATCCATGCCACTTTCATAATGGTTTTTAAATAATTAATTCCACATACCTATTGTTGTCCCTAAGGCCTAATGAAATATCAATTATAAGACCCGATTCAAATATGACTTTTATTCAAAGCCTTTTGCGATGTGATATAGCCTGATTCCATGCTATCAAAGATTCAATTCATTGGCCTTTCCATGATAACCATACACAACCCGATTAAAGCCAAACATAATTCACAATGACTTTAGACAAGTCAAAAACTAAAAGAGAGGCCTGAGACAAATATGACTTTATACTAAGTCATTTTCCAATTCAATGAACTCTGAAAGAAACCTGATGAGAGTGATACCAATTCTATCAAATGCTTAAGGAAACCCAATAGGGTTTTCTTAATATTAACATCCAACTCCAATTATGACTATAAGAGTGATAATAATAAATACCATCAAATAAATATGTTGCTTGAACCAATATGAATTCAATGCCTCCAAGTTATGTGGGTTCAAGATGGCTTTAGAAACATGAGTGAAATGATTTCACTAAACTAAGATCAATCTGTTAAAACATCAAATGAAACCATATACCTCAGTAACCATGCCAAGTTCCTATCTAAGTAAGATATCCTTTATCTGAACATGAAGCTCAACCTAATCAAAACCAAAGCAAAGCAATAATGTTGTCCATAAACAAGATGTTGAATGCCATAATATAAATAGACCAATCTGGCATAGCCGAACCAAACAAGTATCACAAAGACAAGATCAGAGAGCCATAATAACAAATTTGACATCAAGGACAAAATATCAATAGAGTGGAGGTGAAGGTTCTAGATGCGAGTTGGTTACAAAAGAATGCTGTGTTGCTGATTTTATTTCAGATTTTAAGGACAATCTTTTCAACAAGTATGCAAGGCATATTCATAGGTCTCAGTGGTTGGGTCAACAATTCAAGATATGTAAGGACTCTTTTCCGATTGGCACTATTATATCAGTGGTTTTTTTTGCAAAAAACTACACATTGCAACCACAAAATGAGGTACAATCTCAATATTACAATTCCATTAAGATTGCTATTTTTGTCCACATAATTTTTAGACATGCTCCTAATAGTAGAGAGGAGGATTAAAAGATAATCAGAGAGTATCATTTTTTAGTTCTTGCAGGAGCATGATATAGCACTGGGCCGACATCTCATTTGGTCAGATAAATACACAAGTCAATTCAAGAATGCTCGTATGTTTTATTGGTTGAGTAGAATGCATGTAGAGAGGGGTGTACCTAATATTTGGAGTTTTTTGGAAACTAGGCATGGGAAAGGGGAGCATGATGGAGCAGGTGCATGTGTAAAGAGAGCTCTAGTTAAGGAGAAATTTAATATTTCAGGAGCAAAATTCATTCATGCGCGTTCTATTGTTGATTGGTGTAGTTAAACATTATCACAGGGAGGGAAACTTAATTCAAAAATGTGCAAATTATTTTGGTTGGTTGAGGAGGGGTATAGTGGGAGGCAGATTGGATTGTCATACAATCAAAGATTCTTCAAAGATGCATTTGTTTTGAAGCTCAGATGCAAGAAAATGGACCATTTGGGCATGATAGTTGGCTTTTTTTGTCAGATTTGTATTCAGTGTGAGTGAGATCAATGCGAGTCAAGTGAGTGGGTGGATACATGGGTTCTATAGTATCTAACTCCTTTATCTCAAACTATATCCATGAAAAATGACACAATGGAAATTTCACTTGATTACGAATGACTTTATAATCTACTACAACCAGGACATGTTTTTGCAATTGTTGCACCATAAGGGAATGAAGAGAGATCAAAATATTGGATGGCTCGATGTGTGTGGGTAAAGCAAAAGCTAACAAAATCAATGGAAGATGATGATGGGTTTGTGTATCCTACAGGTTCATTTGTGGTTGCAGTAACTTGGTTGTGAACATACATGATTAGAAAGAATGGCATACCTGCATTTGAAGACTACGCGAAACACAAAAATAGTCTCATGTATTCACACCTTGTTATAGCAACAAATGTTAAGTTGTTTAAGCATCATGCTAAACCAAATAAAAAACAACCATGGACACTTAGTAATGTTGATCATGAAGTAATATTGGATACTCTTAAGCAAAGAGATGACCCTTCAGCCACACTTTAATAGCATATTCAAGAATGGAAGGTACAATGCTTAGGTTCATTATGCTTAAGTTCATTAGTGTTCTTTATTTAATACTGATATTTTGTATACTATTGCAATTTAGGTGTCTTTAATAGTGATATTTTGTATGTAATTTTGGGATATTTTTGGCATGGTTGATCATGGACTTGCTGCAACAATAGCCAACTCTGATCCTTTCAGAGAGGTATGCGGCATATTACAATAATGTAGACTGGTTATTCAAAGTGTCTTTTATAGTTTGCATTATCATCTCATCATCAATTAGGTCATTTAGAATAATATAGATTGGTTATTCTAAGCATATTTTATAGTTTGCATTACCAATTCATCATCATTCAGGTTGTTTAGACTAATATAGATTTGTTAGTATAAGCATATTTTTTGTTGTGACAAAATAGATTTATCATTTGAAAACTTTTGTGATATTCTTGGCACGATTGATCATGGAATTTCTACAACAATAGGCAGCTTTGATCCTTTCAGAGAGGTATGCGACATATTACAATAATATAGATTGGTTATTCTAAGCATATTTTCTATTGTATGTAGTTTAACTACTACCTTCATGGTTTGTATAGGTCCTTGTCATTCCTGAATGTCAACATACTACTCTTGTGGAAGACTGTGCCCTGAATGCCTCCAATAGGAAAATTTTGTAAAATTTGAAATTTGAAATGTGAAACAATGTAAAAAGGTCATAACTGTGTATAGGCATAGTCCATATCTAGTGATGTTTTTTGAAATATGGGTCAAATGTTTGGAATTGTATAAAGGGTATGTTTAAATTGTAAAGAGATTTTTGTACTTAATTGAGCTACAACCAGAGGTTTTATTCCTATTTCTGATATGTCGGTATGCTAGTTTGAACCAGGTTTTGTAATATCTCCTATTTATATATAATAAATTACAGTGGATTGCCACTTTCTCCAAAAATGAAAATGTAAAAAGTTCATGTGAAGGTCATTTCCCATGTGATTGATTCTTTGATCTAGAAAAGTGGAAACAAGGTATCTGGGTGTGCATGATGTTCAAATTAATTGGGTAAGAGTTTTTTGATGCAAGATCTAGGTGGCTTTAAACAACACAACTACAATTAAAGATGATTTAAACTCCAATTTGATCGTCAAAACCAAACTTGGGTGCAACTTCACTCCCAAAACCTTTCCACACCCTATAAAATCTTCAAACACGTCTATTAGAATTTGTAGAAGCTTGATCCAACATTAAATATTTTTCCGCCACATTTCATTAACATTAGCATGTTGTAACCACCATTTTTCACCTAATTATACTCATTTTTTCCATGAATGGAAACTCACCAACTCAACTACAGACCTTTCCAGCTCTTTAAAGCCACATATTCACCTTATATAGTCCTAATAACATTTACCATGGCCATACCATTGAGCTACATACCATACAATAAATGGTATTGCCTTTTAGCACTTTGGACTCTTAAGGGAAATCCCTAGCATAAACGTATAGTCCAATGTAGATAGGATTGATTCAGCATATTTGGGTGCAAAAGAGGACCATCCCTAGCGTAAATGTACCCATCCCGACGTTTTGGAATAGTCTGTTTGGTCATACAAGTTAGAGAATGAAAGTTGCACCACTTTGAAACTTTACACTACTTGCATCTGACAACTTTTCCCTGAACTAAAAACTCATCACCACAGGAAAACACCTCTAAGATAGAAAAAACAAGAGAGGTTATTGTAGATGGTCCCAACACAATCCCATATCCTTAGACAAAGAGCCCTTCAAAGATTGTTGTCTTTTAGCACTTTGGACTCTTAAGGGAAATCGTCAGTCCAATGTAGCTCAGAGTGATTCGGCGTATTTGGATGCTTAAGAGGGCCATACCTAGTGTAAAAATACCCATATGGATATGTTGGAACAGTCTGTTTGGTCATATGAGTTGGAGAATGAAAGTTGTACCACTTTGCAACTTTACACTGCTTGCATTTGGCAACTTTTCCCTCAAATGAAAACTCATCACCATGGGAAAAAACCTCCAAGATAGAAAAAATCAAGAGAGGTTATTGTAGATGGTCCCAACAGAATCCCATATCCTTAAATGAAGAGTTTGGAAGTATCACGATTTCAGAGAAATAGCCGTTCAAAGATTGTTGTCTTTTAGCACTTTGGACTCTTAAGGGAAATCGCTGATCCAATGTAGCTCAGAGTGATTCGGTGTATTTGGGTACAAATGAGGACCATACCTAGTGTAAAATTACCCATCTGGATGTGTTTGAACATTCCATCTAGTCGTATGAGTTGGAGAATGAAAGTTGCACCACTTTGCAACTTTTTCCTCAATTGAATACTCATCACCACGGGAAAACACCTCCAAGATGGAAAAAACTAAGAGAGGTTATTGTAGATGGTCCCAAAGAAATCCCATATCCATATATGGTGAGTCTATAAGCATCATGATTTTTGAGAAATATCCCTTCAAAGATTGTTGTCTTTTAGCACTTTGGACTCTTAAGGGAAATCGCCGATCCAATGTAGCTCATAGTGATTCGTCGTATTTGGGTGAAAAATAGGACCATACCTAGAGTAAAAGTACCCATATGAATGTGTTGGAATATTTTGCTTGGTCGTATGAGTTGGAGATTGAAAGTTGCACCACTTTGCAACTTTACACTGCTTGCATTTGGCAACTTTTCCCTTAACTGAAAACTCATCACCACGGGAAAATGCCTCTGAGATAGAAAAAATTGAGAGAGGTTATTGTAGATGGTCCCAATACAATTGCATATCCTTAGATGGGGAGTCTATAAGAATCATGGTTTCTGAGAAATAGCCCTTCAAAGATTGCTGCATTTTAGCACTTTGGACTCTTAAGGGAAATCGTCGGTCCAATGTAGCTCAGAGTGATTCAATGTATTTGGGTGAAAAAGAGGACCATACCTAGCATAAATGTACCCATTCAGATGTGTTGGAACAAAATTTTTGGTCGTATGAGTTGGAGAATGAAAGTTGCACCATTTTGCAACTTTACACTGCTTGCATTTGGCAACTTTTCCCTCAACTAAAAACTCATCAGCACGAGAAAATGCCTCTAAGATAGAAAAAACTGAGAGAGGTTATTTTAGATGGTATCAACACAATCCTATATCCTCAGATGAAGATTCTATACACATCATGGTTTTTGAGAAATATCCCTTCAAAGATTGCTATCTTTTAGCACTTTGGACTTTTGAGGGAAATCGCTGATCCAATGTTGCTCAGACTGATTCGACATATTTGGGTACAAAAGATGACCATACCTAGCATAAATCTACTTATCCAGACATGTTTCAATAGTCCATTTGGTTGTATTATGTGGAGAATGAAATTTGTACCACTTTGCAACTTTACACTACTTGCATTTGATAACTTTTCCCTCAACTAAAAAGTCATCACCATGAGAAAATGACTCTGAGATAGAAAACATTGAGAGACATTATTGTAGATGGTCACAACACAATCCCATATCCTCAGATGTAGAGTTTTTAAGCATCATGGTTTCATAGAAATAGCCCTTCAAAGATTGTGGTCTTTTAGCACTTTAGACTCTTAAGGGAAATCGCCTGTCCAATGTAGCTCAAAGTGATTCGACATATTTGCATGCAAAGGGGGACCATGTCTAGTGTAAACGTACCCATTTGGATGTGTTGGAATAGTCCCTTTGGTTGTATGAGTTGAAGAATGAAAGTTGCACCACTTTGTAACTTTACGCTACTTGCATTTGGCAACTTTTCCCTCAACTGAAAACTCATCAACATGGGAAAATGCCTCCGAGATAGAAAAAATTGAGAGAGGTTATTTTAGATGGTCGCAACAAAATTCCATATCCTTAGATGGAGATTCTGTAAGAATCATGGTTTCCAAGAAATAGCCCTTCGAAGATTGTTGTCTTTTAGCACTTTGGACTCTTAAGGGAAATCATCTATCCAATGTAGCTTAGAGTGACTCGACATCTTTGGGTCCAAAATAGGACCATCCCTTGCATAAAATTACCCATATAGATGAGTTGGAATAATTTTTTTGGTTGTACGAGTTGGAGAATGAAAGTTGCACCACTTTGCAACTTTACACTGCTTGCATCTTAAAACTTTTCCCTCAATTGAAAACTCATCACCATGGGAAAATGCCTCCGAGATAGAAAAAACCGAGAGAGGTTATTGTATATGGTCTCAACACAATACCATAGCCTTAGACAGAGATTCTTTAAGCATCACGATTTTTGAGTAATAGTCAGGAAAAGATTGCTGCCCTTCTACACTTTGGACTCTTAAGGGATTTTCTTGATTGAGCGTAGCTTAGATTGCTTCGGTCTATTTGGGTGCAAAAGGGAACCATACCTAACCTAAAATCACCCATCTAGATGTGATGGAGCAGTTGGATTGGTCATACAAGTTTTAGAACAAGATTTATTGATGACCTTACAAGTAGTTTTCAGCCTCCAATCAAACTCCAATGCTGTTTTTTGTGCGAAAAAAAAGCCATGAGACCATAGTTTGTTGCGAAAAACTAGTCAAACACCTTTATTTCAACCCTACCAAAACTTTTAGACTCCTATCTTTCACTCCTCTTTACAATTTTAATAATTTTCCTTCAAAAGAGTACATGGCAATTTTGACAATTTTGAATCAAGAATGCATTTTTGGCATATTGGATCCCTAGACTCAAAACTTCAACTTAATACACCTTAAATGGTCTTCACTGACCTTATTTAGCATAAATAAATCACACCTAACCTCTCAACCTATGAACCTTCAAATTTGTAATCTTGCAAATAGTAGATTAGGTGGGAAACTAGAGAGGAAGAGTTGATGGGGAGTGGCCTAGTGAAGGCTAGAGAAGAAGAGTTTGAGGAATATGGTATTAGGATAGGGGATTGTGCTTGGTTGTCATATTTGGTTGTGTGGTAGATGAATGATACTATGGGGATGGTTCTAACCATAAATAAACTAAGAAATATTGTGAAGAGAAGAGTTTAAGGGTAGAGATACATGTCTAGTTGGAAAAAGCTTATGGAAGAGCATGAAATATAGATACTAATGTATGGATGTTTAGCTTTGTGTATTGATTTTTTGTGTGTATGTTTCAAAGCTTGGGAAACACTATTTGTAGGTGTCAATGAAGACAAATAGCAGTAAGTATATCCATTTTAGAAGGATCAAGCATGGAAAGACTAAGACAATGCAAAGCATGAAGGGTACAAAATCCCTCAGATAAAGATTTCCATGCAAATGACCTGGAGTGGGTTTGAATTGATTGTGAAAAAGATAGGAGTAGACCTATGGAGTTATTTATGGGGCATAAATCTTTTGTACCCAAGGAGTATGGTGCAAGAGCACCTAAAATATGTAAGATTTCATGAATTGACAAGGCCATTCCTCCTTTTGTATAGGCTGTACCTCAGAGGAATGGGAATGAATTAGATAGGGGTAGGCATAGGAAATTTTTTTTAGGGGTGATAAAGGGATTAGAGTGGTCTAAGAAGGCTGCCCTATTAAGAAACACAAATTTTTGTACCTTTTGAGTAAGGCTAGAGAGTGAGTTTTTGAGAAGTTGAATGAAAATAGGTTGGAAAATGTTGGAACAGGTGTATTTAATGGTGTTTAAGAGGTCTGAGTGATTAAGATTAACCCAAGAAGAGTAAAAGTGTGAAACCCTAGTTGGAAGGGGAAAAAACAAGGGGAAATTGGTGATTTTACAAAGAAAGTGTAAGCCAAATTACGGGGTAGCATAATTCAATGACATTTTAAGTTTAAGAAGACAAAATTAAGAGGGAATGAAGTGGTTTTAGGATTGAGTGAGGTTAGATCATACAAGTTCCAATAAGCCCTACCAACAAGCTAGTGAACTGTTTAATAAAAAGCTTTGGTAGACATGTATGAAAAATGTGGTAACATAGACAAGGTAGTGGACAATTTTAAAAAAATCCTCAAATGAATGTAGTCTCATAGAATTCCATGACAAGAAAATGCAATTGACAACTACTCCTAGATTTTAGTTATGCAATGTGAAGTAATTGCATAACTGCTTAGGTTGACTTTGTAAAAACTATATTGTAATTGAAATTTTTTCCTTCTTTCAACATCTAGTTGTTAGTTATGTAATGTGAATTAATGATTTGAGTTTGAAAGATGTGCAATGCAATTTAATCAACAATATAAATATAAACTACATAATATAACCATTCTTTTTTATGCTATTGTACATTGATATTTAACCATTGCTCAAGATAAAATTTTCAAAGAGTTTAATCATGCACATGAGGAACAAATTAAATTTTGATTGGAAAATTCTATATATCAAATTATCCAATAATCAAGTGTATGTCCATATACAAAAATGGCATTGACGCCAACTCAAACAAAGTTTTACAAAATGTGGCATTTTCCATCTCAATATCTATTCAAAATTTACATGCCAAAATGTCTATCTCATCCTAAACTATTGGTGGATCATCAAAATGGAGCCTCTTTGAAGCACTCATTGGCTTTGAAGGTAGCTGCACAAGAAAAATTCAAACCACAATTGAGATTAGTTATACTATATAATTTAAAATCGAATAATTAACATCAAAATCAATATACAATGAATTTTAATTGAAATATAAAATTGAAATCTTGATTACCTAAAATATATGTCTCTTGAAAGGGTCAGGAGTCCTAGAATATACCAAACCAAAATTTGAAATTCCAATCTATATATGTGAACAAAAACATAAAATTGATCCAATAAACATATCTACCAAACAAAAAATAAAATAAACACATACCTCTTTAGGTTGATCTTTTTCTTTATCTCCTTCAGGTGTTTTGACATCTCCTCCTTGAGGTGTTTCAACACCTACTCCTTGAGGTGTTCCAATACCTACTCCTTCATGCGTTGTGTCACTTATCAACAATGATGTATAGCCCATAATCGCTTGTACATAAAAATGACAAGTACATGTGAAAATACCAATCTATATCGATGTATATATAATCAATATAAGATCTTAAAAATATTAATTCAATCCAATTTGAGTTCAATTACCTTCCCCTTATCTAACTTTGCACCTCCATAGTCTGGACGAGGCTGCACCTCACTCGCACTAGGTATTTCTTACAAGAGCAAAATATGATAAACATATAAGTTATTATATAATTTCATTAATGACAATTCAAATGACAAGAAAGTATATAATAAAAAATGTAAATGAGTGAGTGAAAAAATATACACTATGTGCATGTTGAGCCAAATGAAATGGCCCTAAGGGTGCTATCAGTCACCCATGTGAGCTCCTCCTCAGACATCAACTGTTAAATAGACCATGTAAATAAATATCAATACTTGATACTATCTCTTATTAATAATCATTTAAAAACAAATGCAATTTATGAATTTACAACTTAAATATTACTTGTGTCATTATTCCAACATCCCCCTCTCTAGCAAGAGAGGACTCTATAGCATACACTCCACTCCCCTGTGACTGATCTATAATGTCCACATAATGGAGGTCATAATCATAAGTGTCCAAGGGATGCTCAACGGGTTGTACAAGAGGACCCAAGCATATCTGGTGGCACATAGTGCAAGTATGTGGCACACAAATATGTGGAACTGAGGAGGATGATGCAACAACACTTGAGCCTTCACCAACATCACTAGAATGTGGCTGAGCTACTGTAGAAGCATGTGAAACCAAATGACCACTCAAAGAGTGAATAGCCTAAATAGTCTATGTGGCTGCATCTTGGATAACCTCTAGATGATATACTGGAGGTGGTGGAGGAAGGGGAGGAGGGGGAACATATGGGTGCAAGACTATTCTAACTACCCCTAGTCTATCTTGGGGAATACCTCCACCGACGCCTTGGAAGGATTTAATGTCAAATTAATTGACATGATGCACGAACACAAACTCAACATATAATTTTTTAATATAGTAAAATGGCATATCAGAATTGTTGTTCAGTGATTTATCAAAAACAATACACCAATGATCCCAAAAGTTATCTACAACGTCCCTATTCGTGCACCATTTTATAGAATTTTTTTGTTTATTAACATTCACTAGCAAACCGGTGTGGGGGTTAATGAATAAAGAGGCTATTTGGGCTTTGGTTATTTGGAGATCTTTTGCATCATCGTAAGACAATCCACATGCATAATATTCCCTCATGTCTTCTTGCCACAAATGAAAGGCATTATGTTGGGTGGAGAGGGTTTCTATATTTTTAATTATTTCCTTCAATCTATTTGTCATATCTCTCAATTGAGGGATTGTCTTATAAACTTCACAAATGCCCCTCAATTGCCCCAAATTTTCACCAATTAAGTCTTCAATTGGTGGCTGCGGAGGTGGTGGAACATTTGACATTTGTGCATTGTCATTCTCAGCCATAGTACCTGAATAAAGTTAAAAACTAATTAATCTAATTGAAATTACACAATATAAATGAAATTATTGTAAAAAAACCCTAGGTATTAATAAAAATCCAAAAAAATCCCTACTTTTTCACAAAAATCCATAACAAACTCTAGTTTTTGATAAAAATACACCAACAACACTAGTTTTTAATCAAAATCCATTTAAAAACATTATTTTTTAATAAAAATTCATTGTAAACTCTAGTTTTTAATAAAAATCAATAAAAACCCTAATTTTGGAAAAAAATTCATAAAAAATACTTAAAATTATAAGAATCTAATTGAAAAATTGATTAAAACATTAAAAAAACCAAAATCTTACCTTTCAAATTGGATATCTGGTGAAAATGGATATCAAATTTCAACTTCTCCCTATGCACCCATGTTCAAAATGTGTGAAATGACTTTAACAGGCCATTGTTTTTTATTTATATAGTTTGCTCAAATCAGATATCCAATTTGTAAAAATAGGATTAGGCATTGCTTTGGAGCAATGTACTAACACCTGAGCCTAAAAAAATTCAACTTGCCATTTTCGTGTTTTTGAGTCGATCCAAAACTTAATTTTTTTCCCATTTCCACTTTTTGGCCCATCATGATCCTGCACATACCCAAACAATAGATTGCAATTTTGACTTGGTTCTATATAGATACAAGAAATAAAGTGTGATTTGTCTGTATGCTAGAATATAATCAATGTGATTTTTCTTTAAAGAGAAAATCTATGTGGAAGATCTTGAAGAAATGATATGGTGGCCTTCAACATTTAAGACAACATATTTTATTATTCACTCAAACTAATCATACTTCATAAAATAACCCAAAGTAGAATTCATGAAGCTAAACCATGGCCACCAGAGTGTAATGTGGAAGATGAAGATTTTCACATTCTTGAACCCCAACCTAGGAGCTTGTCAAAAATAAGAGCACCAAGTGCACCACCAATGTTTGCACCTGAAATTGAAATAACTGAAGAAAATTCTCTCAAGACAAAGTTAAAGCATAGTTGGAGACAAGGGTCAAGAAAATCAAGCCCATTGCATGACATGCATACTAATAAAAAGCATTCTAGTGTACAAGAACCAAATGATAAATGTACAGGGATTGGTTATGAGGAAGGGGAAGTTTAGACTTTGTGCAGAAAAACTAATTCCTTTCAAGTCCTCCAAATTTTTATGTTAGTGGCCATGGTGCTTGGCACACTTTCCTAGCTTATGAAGCATGTATCTGGCTATGTTTGTATGCATGGGCCGCAGGTTGCATGTAGGCTCTAGAGTTCCTTAATGATGAGTGCATTGTTTTGCGTAATGCTTTCTGATTGCAAAAAATATTTTTGCAATCGAAAGAGGAATTATTGATGAATGGACCTATTTCTAGTTCTATGGAGAAGACTACTACACCTAGGCTCAAAAAAAAATGGAGAAAATTAAGGTGGAAGTTCTTAAAGTGAAGATTAAGTTGGTGGTGCTAAAAAATCGAGCTAAAGTCAATCTGTTTACACAGATAACAAAAGCTAATGAAATTGATTTTACAATGGATATCTTGAGAGCAATATTAATATGTAAATAGATGGTGGAACTATAAAGATAAGCATAAGAAACTTTTTCAGATGTTACAGTTGGATTATGCCCATAGAGGTATAGAAGGCATTCAATATAAGTGTGTTCCAATACAAGCCCATTATAAATGCATAAAGTTCAAATCTCCACTATAATCTGAAAGCTAGAATCATGCAATCTGTAAAGTTCAAACATCCAATAGTCATATGAAAGTAGATTCACCAAAATTAAAATGGCTCGATGTGAATTTTGGATGATCACATATGATTTCAAAGTAGTCGAAAGGTTTAGTGCATCCTACTTCATGTGATAGAAAATGAAATCAAGTATGCAACTAAAAAAAAAAAATAGAAGACAACCCTCCTTCTAGCACCAATTTGTAAGCACCTAAATCTACAAAACAACTTGAAACTCCACACACATTATCATAGGTTTGTTTAAAATAAGAAAATAAAATGCTCCTATGAAATATTCCAACATGCTTCACAATGCAAACAAGACAACAAAATATCAATATAAACTAATTGAGAGCATAAAAAAAAGCATGGTGCATACCTATCCCATAGTGGATTGGTGCTACTTTGATGTGAAAATTAGGCCTTTCCCAACCCTTGATAAGCTCAAAATGATATTGATGCCAAGATGCAAGTGATGAACTCAAAAATGCCTATAGTGAGAATACTCAAATTGTGGATGATTTTAAAGTAGAAGTGCCATTAATTTATAGATTTGAAGAATGGAAGATTGAAGGATTTGGATGAATGTGGGACAAAAGATCAACCAATGAGAGAAGACCACTTGTCCACATGTGATTAGAGGAGGAATGAGCACATTTTGAAGATTGTGCAAGTAAATGCAATTAGATGAGTTTGAAATTTGAAAAAACGCTTTAAATGCATATGGTTGAGAGATTTTTGGGGGAAATTTGTTTGGGAAAGAAATTCAAACAAATGGAGTTAATGAGGGAGTATTCCTTGGGAATATACCTTGTGAGGAAAAATAGAGATAATTAGATAATTAATTAAAATAAATTTCATGTGCAAGTTGCAAAAGCTAGAGAAAAGAGGATTAGTGTTAGGAGTTAATTAGGATTTAATTAAATTAGATGGAGGTTAGTTGATATGACACTTTGTTTAGATTCTTTTGGATTTATTTAAATCAAAATGTGAGGAATGTGAAAGTTAGTAATTTAATTAAATAAAGTTTGGTTTATTCAATTAAAATGAAGAACATTAGGAATTTCATTAAATAACTTTTATTTATTTAATTAAATGAGGAACATTAGAAATTTAATTAAATAAATTTGATAATTTATTTAATTAAATGAAGAACATTAGATGTATGATGTCAATTTGCATGTCTATAGTTACATGCTATAAATATTAAAAAAAATAAAAAATTACTAATTAATCTGAATGAGAAGGAAATAAATCTAAATGAATATATATGGTGTTAATTTTGCTCCAAAGAGAAAAACTTTTTTTTTTACAAAATGGTTTAAAGGAAGAATAATTTCTTGGAGACCCTTAGTAAAGGGAATTGATAATATTTTTCAACAATTTACTAACAAAAATTTAAATCATTGAAACATTTAATATTTTTTAGATACATAGATATTATTGATAATAGATATTCGAAGAGAAGAACCCTACATGACAATAAAAAATAATGAAAATATGATACTATAAATAACTCCCACCTTCGATGACTCTAACAATTTTTATGTTAGGGATTGACTTAAAAATTTGTAAAATAATTTTACCCTTAGTCATTAAGAGGACGAGGATACCATTTAGTTTTCTACATTGTACTTAGAAGCCATTAATTATGATTGGTCGAACCGAGGATTGTTCACACAAGGATACAAGTGTGTGAAAACATTTGATGATTTTATTCAAAGGATCCTAGATTACATTAAGTAAAAGGATGAGGATGATTATTTTAGAGGAACTATTGGTATCAAAAAATACACTTTATGGAATCTCGTGTTGTAAAATTCTAGCAATTTATAATATGGCTCATATAATTTAAAAAAGGGATTAATCTTCTATTTCTTGACAGTTTTCTTGAAACCCTAAAAGGAATTATTAAGTATTTTACACCTATTTCCCTATAAGAATTGATCTAAAAAGCATCAAAACTTTAGGTATATGTGCTTAAGGGAAAATTTATATCTCACTCTAAGGTACCCACCTTTGTATACTATAAAATATGTTTTTAGATAGAGAGATCTTACCCACATCTAGATATATCATCAAAACTCCACAACCTACAATAGAAAGTATACATTAATATGATTGAAATAAACTTAAATTATATAACTTATATTTTTATTCTAAGGATTTATGTATATAAATTTATATATTCCTTGGTGATGATTAATTTAATTATATAGAAGTAATATCTAATGATGGATTATATTTATAATAACTTAAGATATATAAAGTGCTAGAGGATAATGTACCTTAAATGGGGAGCATTAAACAAAATAAAATAATATACCTATAATTCTTTCAAGTGCACATAGATCCCATCCATTATATGTTTGAGGAGTGTTATCTACATATAGAATAACTATGCTCATTAATATTTTGGCCATTCATAGTTCCATTCAAGAAGGTTTTGTGGTATGAAGATATATAAAATTTGAATAGATTTATAGTTCCATGAACCAAAATAATCCATAAAATCAACATATTCATGGGAGATTATAAGGCATGTAAGGATTTCTATGTTTTATGGTTGTGAGAGATTGAAATGGTTTTTAGTGTACAATGGTAACTTTCCCTTCTTGATTTTTCACAAAAATATAAGCCCATGGAGGTCATGTTTAAATCTAAAGGGAGATATGTGATACTTAGAGGAATTTATAGCGGACCACTTTGGGTGGCAACAGTCAAAAAGATGAAAAATAATTATGTAGAGAACAAGTTACTTGCACAATTTATTTTTATTTGAGCATGCCTTCAAATATACCTACGAGTAAGAAATAAAAGTAGATGTTGATATTCAATATTTTTTAATAAGAATTGTATCATGCTTAGTGATTTTATTTTATGGCCACTAGATCTAATGGAGAATCTATGTAAATTATAGATTTATAAGTTGGATTTAAGCTTCTCATGACCATTCTTTACCACCACCCAAGAATATTAAAGATGATATAAAAACCATTAAATTTATATTTGATATGGATCACATTGGGCCAAATTCCAGCCCATTTTCCTCATCCATATTTCTTGTGAATAAAAAGGATCGTATCTTATATATTTGTATTGATTATAGAGCTTTGGAAAAGAGGACCATCAAAAATAGGAACCCCATTAGATCAGTGTAAGAGATAAAAATCTATTAAAAATATGAATGGGGAGATAAGGCTATTTTTTAATTTCATAATTTCAAATGGTAAGCCTCTCAAGGATAGAAATCCTCTCCCTTTTATAGATAATTTATTGTAGAAGATTAATAGTTATAAGGTAATTTCTATGATGGATGGATTTTCAAGGTATAAATTTTTTATGTTCAAGCACTCTAAACAACACAAGACAATATTTACAACTCCTTGGGGTATGTAATTTTATGTTGTATTATCATTTGGACTCAAGAATGTCGGTTTGACCTTCTAAGAAGCCATGCCCAATACATTTTCTAACCTAATATATGAAATGATGGTTGTGTTCCAATATGACCTCATATATTATTTCAAACATAGAAGGTATGATTAAAAATATTTGCAATGTATATTTCAAAGATTCATTCTAGATTTTTTTAAATCCCAAAAAGTGTGTATTTGGCATGGAAGAGGAAAAAATTCTAGGAAATATTATGTAAAAAGATATAATAAAGATAGATGTCGAAGGTATAAAACAATGTGCAATTGTATAGTTTTTATAGTAGGAATTTTTAATGTACATTGAATTAGAGACCCAAATGATATGGTAGATTGGGATTCTAATGGTGTATGTAAAGACAAAATATTCATTTATCCTACACAAAAAAATCATTATATTGATTTTTAGAACATTATTTTTATGGGTGGGCTTTTTCATCCACTCATTCTTGCTATTTAATTTTATTTTGGCATAATCGCTTGTAGGAGTATTTTGGAGAAGATAAAATTATAAGAATGTGGTGGAGGTAAATTGAGTATGTAAGGAAAAAGGTAGAAGGAGATGATGGATGATAGAAAGATAATGGAAAATTTCATCTCTTATCTAGAATAGATATTTTGAACCTTGACCTCTAATCTTTGGTTCTTAAGTTTTAGGATTTGATAAAGGAAATCAATAAGACCCCATGGATTTGTAGTAGAGGAGACCTTACCAAGTTCTTTTTGGACCTTCATCAATCATTTGGAAGGTGAATAATGTTTGACATGGAAAAATTAGTCAATTGTATGTTCATTTTCTCTTATGTTGTTAGTACTTATCTTATTCACAATGTATTGAATGTATCATTCACCACTTTGAGGCCTTCTTTGATTCCTATCATCAAGAATTTTTATTATTTTAAAGAAAGATAAAATAGGATTTATATATGTATGGAAGAAATAGCTATGGTTCTCAAAATGAAACTCTATTTGAAAAATAATTTTGGTGGCCTTGTATACATTACGAGGGAGTAGATGATGACCTAATTAAAAAAACTAAAAATCGACACATATATCTTAAATATATGTACCTGAATTATTAGAAACATTAATACCAAGATACATATATCAAAATTATTCTTTAAGATAAACCAACCTTCAAAATCATATTTCTTGACATAGATTTTAAATAATTATTTTAATATATATACTAATTATTATCTCTATTATATTTATTTACCTCTAATATTTATTGTAAAAAATCATTAATAAGTAATAGAACATGTCTATTTAGTTAGTCTTTTTACTATAAATAAAATAAAATTTACATATAATGTAAATAACATATTCTTCTAGGGAAGCTTGAACAATGTTAATAGGAGAGTGATGGAGAGTGGGAGTGGGAAAGGGAGCAGGCTTGGCGGTGGCTTTGATTTGGAAGATGAAGATGATGACCATAATTTTTTGGTGGTCTAGTGGTGGTGGCTGGATGAGGTGGATTCATGTTTTTGATAGATTTATTTTTCCTGTGGAAGTGTTTTTTGCTCTTGTAGTTCGGTATGTGTTTGATTGGCCTCTTGCCCTAGGGTCATCTCAGTTTGTTATCTTGTGAAAGCTTGAGGCATCTAGTTCTTGGGTTCCTAGCAATGATGGAAGTGTGGGAAGTGTAGTGTGTTGTCCATTCATGGAGGTCTCTCCTTGTTTTATGTTCCTTCCTCCCTGATGTGGGTCTCTCTTGAGGCTATGCAAATCATTTGACCATGATCTTTCCTATTGGCTGGCTTTTGATGGGTTGTACATTGGTAAGGTTATTTTCATGGGTGTGGTGTTGATCATAGGTTCTTGGGCTATTTGTTCTCTATTGTGTATGCCTTTGATGGTGATTTTAGGGGTTATCTTCACCTTTCTTCTTACGTCCTTTTTTTGTTCTAAGGTTGATCTTTTTCCTTTGAGATTGTGGTCTCTTCACTATCTAGGCTTAGTTTCTACCATGTGATTCTTTCCTAAGAATCCTTGTGCTTTATCTTTCTCCTCGGTTAAGTGGATGTGCTCTAATTCAGTGCTGCAACCCCTCTTTTATGATCTCCAAATTGATGGGATTTTTAAAGTGGTGGTTTGTGGTTTCTTGGTGCTCTTCTCTTCTACATTGGATATGGGGGTGTTTCCCTACTCTCTCTTATTTTCCTTTATCCCTTTGGTGATTGTGCTCCATTGGTGGTTCCCTATTTCTATTGGTATCTTTGATGTGTCCTCTTTCTTTGTTAGTTTAAGGAGAGTAGGTTATTTTTGTAAGTTCCTCTAGTGGTTGTGGAGACCCTTTCCTATTTCAATGTGGTTTATTTCATGCTTTAGTAAGGTTTCCTAGTCAGTGGAAGTGGTTGTTAGTTTGGTGCTTATGGTTAGATGGTGGAGGGGGCTCTGCCTTGGTTTGGTGATGCTTGTATTTCTCTCTGGTACCTAATATCATGTTTTGTTTTTGGGCTCTTTGTCCTACAAATATTTTAACTGTTATTCCAATTTTTTGCCCCTGGTGTTTAAGAGGTTCAATTTTTGTGGGCTTATTTGATTGTGGCCCTTAATGGGTTGTGTAACTATGGCCAAAATTTAAGTTAGCATAAACACAAATGCATAAATAAAAACCTAGCTATACAATGATGTACAAAGGAGGATTTGTGCATAAATAAAGGAATCTTTCACCAAAATCCTTCATGCCCTCCATGATTGACCTCCATTTCCCTTCTCCATTTGCTACAATATGAAGTTTTCCCTCAAATTTTGATGAGCAACTATGAGCGTATGTCAAGCCCAAAGAAAATATTGAAGGATTTCATTATTCAACACTAGAAAAATGCATGTATGAAGCAAGCCTAAAGTCTAAAGCATGAAGTCAAGAGATATGAAGAGTGAAGTAATGAAGTGACAAAATGAGGTTGAAATTTCCTTTTTATAGAAAAGTCAATTTTGGATGAATGGCCAAGATTGTCAGTTGAGAAATACCCTAAGATCAAAGGCTGAAATTAAATTTGACAATTATCCATTAGGGTAAAATTTGAAATGAAGTGCAAATATTTGATTTTAGAAAAAAAAAATCAATGGACAAGAATGCATGTGACAAGAAGTCATGGGCATAGAAAAAGAGGAAAGTGGGGAATCAAAATAGCAATTTAAAATTATTTGATTCAAAAGGTGATGTGGACCTTTTAAATTAAAATTCAATTTAATTCAAAAGAGGCGGGTCCATGTGAGAGTAAATAATGATTTTAAATTATTTACTTGGTGGGAATTTACAAAGTGGGTAATTTTAAATAAATGATTTAATTTAAAATTGGAAAAAGCCATGTTGGATAATGATTAAATAAATTATAGGAATTTATTTAATTATAAGAAGACATAAGGAATTACTAATGTATTTAAATAAATAAAGTTTATTTATTTAAATAATCAGGAAGACATAGTGGACAAATAATAATTAAATAAATTCAAGAATTTATTTAATTATAGAGGGACATAAGGAATTTACGACATATTTAAATAAAATAAATGTAATTTATTTATTTAAATAGCCAAGAGGAATACAAGATATGAATTAATTAAATAAGTGAGAATTATTTAATTAATAGTTGAATTTGGACTATAGGTCAATTTTATTTTTCTACATTTTGCCCCTCTTTGTCATAATGCAGTTTATCGCATTGCTACAAAGTAAATAAGTTAAAAATATGCCCCAATGTGAAAGTGAGGAAAGGAAGAATGATGAGGAGGTAGTGGTATGCCCCCTTGAGAGGAAATATGGGTTCAAAGAACATGAGTGTGCTCTCGAAATGGATGAGAAGACTAGAGGATGAAGGAATAGAAGAAATGTTAGTGCAGAAGACATGGATGTTAGTATGGAGAAGGAAACCTTCAGTATTTTGCAAAGTACTAATAGGTATTGCATTAATCATCACTGGGTGGTAAAATGACACAAATGTACAACAAACACCATGTTATGATATAGACCAAGGTGTGCAAGGTCATCAACTTGCAAAATAGACTGTCGTAGAGAAGGAATGTCCTAGCTCATACTAAAGGTCAAGTTTCCCTAGTTGTTTTGCCAAGACAATCCACAAATAGTAGTCAAAGAAAAGAGTCATGAGACATCATTGCTCCTCTAAATACTTCATGGGACATCCTCAAGGAAGCTAGTAACCTGAGTCAAAGAGAAATTACAAAAGAATGATAAGACAAAATAAGCCACAATGTCAATAGCCAATAAGAGTGTTTTCCAAAATTTGATTTGTTTGAGGGTTATGCAATTGACGAAACCTAGATTTAGGAAATACAAATCTTGTATAAGGTGAATGGCAATAGTTTGAATAAATGACAATGTCAGGTTTCAGGAAGGACACATCCTGTATAAGACATATGTTTGACTTTTTTGATGGTTTGACTATTTGACTGTGTTGACAATTTTGACAATTTGTTTAGTTTGACTGAGTGAACTTGTTGACTTGTTTGTCTTGTCGATGTGTGACTTGTCTGATGTTTTAATGACTCTTTGTGTCTAAGTTGACAATGTCCAATTTATTATGACTGACATGATGAACCCTAAAGGACTGACCTAACACGGCCTTGAGGGTACATCAAATGATGACCTTTCCTACATAACAAAAGTGCAGAGACAACACAATTTGATGATGACATGGATTGACTAACTTGACTTCATTTTTGGGGTTTTGAAAATTATTTAGATATTTTTGGGTTTTGACATGTTTTGATTTTTTTGTCCATTTTGAAGTTTAATATTATTTTTTTTGATTTTTTTTCTTTAGGGAATTTTATGATTTTTATGGCTTTTTTATGTTTTATGAGAATCGTGAAAAATGCATGTGAATTATGCCTACAAGAAAGCAAGAAAGAATGCACAAGAATCCAAGGACAACCATGATCTTTCCTCTAGTCAAGCTAAATACCAATTGATAGGCGATTATGATGATGATGATGACATTGTTTGATGTCAGAAGGACACATCCCAAAACAATCTGAAGATGATGATTATGTGACTAGAATATTAAGGTTTGCAGCAGGGCTAGGAACAAAGCCAAGGAACATTTTGGATGAGGCACTAGGTTGCAAGATTGGATTGCATGGATTACAACTGATTTCATTTGAAATGACTTCGTTAGGACTAGATGGGATGATGGAGGATCTTTAGACCATTGACAAGGGAAACCAAAATAGGCGATAGGTAGAAAAGGAATATGGATGGATTTGGTAAAAGATAGGAGACATGAGGATTATTGACTAGAAGAATTATCATATGGTCTCCAAGGACAATGTTGCAAAGGAATAATGAGGTTATGAAGGTAATTATATTTCATGAATAGGGTATGGTCAAAGGATAGACATGTAAAAGAAATTCCTGAAGCATGATTTATGTTTGTACCTTAGTCCAAAGGGTATAGGAGATGAGACAACTTTCCCCCAAGTGTAATGGTCCACATAGATAATTTATTTTTTACACATGATGCCTCTTTACCAGGTTTTCATCATGGTACTTATCCAAAGCACCATAAGAATGGTTTTCACTATTGGAAAAAAAATTTCTCTTTACTATTTTCTAGACCTTTTGATTTTTTGGTGTCACCATGATGCTTGTTTGCCAGGTTTTCATCAAGGTGATGATTTTTATTTTTTTTGTATTTTTGTATTTTCTGAATGACCTTGATGATTTAGATTATCACTGATGGTGCTGATGTAGAGACTGGTGGCATGACATTCCAATAATGATCTTTATGAAGTATTTTCCTTGTAAGGATCATAGCGCTTGCATACAACTGATTGATGTAATTGTGATCCTTGTTGATACTAGAGTTGGCCTTATCCGAATATGCACATCACGATAGAGTGCCATGAGGGTCCTTATGATAAAGAGTTGTTGCCAAGATGCGATGGATTTGTGACACAGGTTTTTTGGACTTTAAGAAAGATGTAAGATTATGACAGATGATGGCAGATGTGGAAGGATTGTTTGGATATTTGGATGTAGCAATTTTTATTTTCTAAACTTTAGGTGTTGGATGGTGAAGTTTGGAATTTTGATTAGAATAAGTTTTGGAACCATGACTTTTATATGCCTTTCTTGATGACCATTTTGAAGGATGGATATTTATTATATGTGGGAATCCTCTTTTTCTTGTGGCTCCACATTTTGATTGACTTTTGGATTTGGAATGTTTTCTTTGGTTGATCCATTTTTCTTTGGGATCCACTTTAACTTTATTTGTCCACTTGGAATTTTTATTGATTCAATGGCCTTTGAAATTTGATCTTGAACTTTGGATTTGTAATAGTTTTTTTTTCGTTGGTTCCAAATGGAAGGTTTATTCATGTTGGAATGACAGTTGATGGCTTGGATGGAAGGGGTGTTGGCAACAACCTTATCACAAGGACTACTCATGACCCCCATTTTGATGTTTGTATTAGATAAAGTTGCCCCCAATATTGAGGAGGTGCCATTATCATCATTATTTTTTCCAACTGAGGAATAACCAGGACCTTGATGTCTATAATTTTCTTGAACTTGTATGGGTTCTAGTATTCCTTGCTCATGTAGGCCTAGTCCTTTTCCTTGATAATGGATGTTATGACAGATTCTGTTTGCGATGGGTTACTTGTCATTTTGGAAGCAAGACACTAACCCATCATTATTCAATTGGAAACCTTTACTCAAAATTTTCTCATCTATAAGAAAGCCTACTCTAACAAAGATAGATGACCCTAGTTGATAAGATGTCATAACTTCATTGACATGTTGGTAGATTTTTTATTAACATCTTTGGTCTAATTTTGTGACATATCAGATTCATATGATTCTATTGGTGCTTCCAAGTTGATGTTGAAACCATCTTCATGGCCATTATCATAGAGCCCACTAAATTCAATTATAGCTTGATCATTTGCAAATTTGTCTAGAATAGGAGATTCTTGTTCTAGAGGTAAATCATATATGTGTCCCATGGAGGCAAGTGTCTCATTTTGGGAAGTGTCAATATTTGAAGCTTGGATAGGGTCATCTTCAAGTGTTTTACCATGAATGGCATAAGGGTCAAGGAGTGGATCATTTTAGACTTCTTGCTCAATATTAGTGTCTTGATCAAGGATGGGTTTGTCTTGAATGACATGATTGTGAATGGGATCTTGATCAAGGATAGGTGTATGTTGGAGGCCATGATTATCTAGAAGGACTCATTGAATGGACTTAAAGATAACTTCATGGGAAGGACTACTTTGATCTTGACATGACGGTGATTTAATGATTTCATGCTTTGGACTTTCATTTATGCATGTACCCTCAAGTTTATTAAATGGGATGTGACTTTGTAGACCATGACTAGACATGTTTTCATGACTAAATGTATGTTGGGATGGAGTGACTTGGAAGGGATTAGTGGATGAAGGACTAGGATATGACATGGAGGATTTGAAGGGGTTGGTTTCCCTTGTCAAAGTTAGAATAAGGGTGATAAATGGATGTTTGTTGTGTATAAATGGTATGGCTTGTGTTAAGTGAGTCTTGATAGTGAGGGTAGATAGTTGAATGACTAGGACCTATGGGTTGTTGGTAGGAAGGTTATGTGGGTGGTTGAATATGGGTTGTGGTTGGTTGGTATTTGGATTGGATGAATTTTCTTTTGAAGTCTATGGCTTGTTTATATTGAACCTTATGAAGTAACTAGTATTCAAATTGACTAGCAAGTATATCAAGGTGAATGGAAGACATGATGGTGGATGGTGTGGGAATAATACTATGTTTTTGGTCTTTTCTTGGAATAAGGAATGAAATAGTGACAATGTTGTCCAAAGGAAATGTCAAATGCAAAGTGACATTGAATACTAAAAATGAATGGGCATGGAAGACTAAATTTTTTTGAGGTATGATAATGGAAATGCAAGGTATAAGGAAACTCTAAAGCACAATCAATTTTGGTAGACTTTTAGGAAAGGTTTGCTAACCATTAAAATTTTGGTCTATGTATCAATTTTGATTATCAAAGGACTATTTGGAGGACTAAGTGGAGTGACAAAGTGACAAGGTGAGGTTTCCAAACTAGAATTATGAGCTGGAAATATCTCACATAAAAGGATAAAGACTAAATGAGTAATTTTGGCTTAGTCCAATGACAATCTACTCTTGAAGGAAAAGGTTTCACAAAGTATGGGAAGTGTTCCTACTCCAAATTCTATTGAAAATGAGGACCTAAGAGTTTTATTATGTTGAAAGTGGTTGTGGAGACTCAAGATGCAACTAAAACTTGTAATGATAAACCTATGATGCAAGGTGCAAAGATGGATTCTTTGAGAAAATCTTCTTATGGTTTTTGAACAAAGGCCACTGAGATGAGATACTTAGAGATAGATTCAAAATGTTTGGTTTTAGGTTTGCATAGAAACAATGTTTTTCATAAATGATAGGGAAATGTGTCATTTAAGGTTTCAATTGCGTCGCAGTGAGAAAATGTGTCATTTCAGATGGTGACTGAATCATAGAATTGCAAATGTGTTGTTTAAGATTGTGACTATGTTTCAGAAAGGAAAATGTGTTGCTTGAGGTGTTAAATGCATGGTAGAATTGTCAGATGCATTGTAAAAAGTCTCAAATGTGTTGTAGTTTTGCAGGAAGTCTTGTTTTCTTGCAATTTTTAGTATATTTGCAAGGTTGTTTCAAGTTGGCTATGTTTTTCTAGATTTACAAAATTTGTCTTAGGTGTTTATGGTTTCAAAAAAAACCTGGAAAACAAATTATTTTGTCTTGAGTTGTTTGAAACAAGCACATTGAAGACAAGCACAACCCTATGGATGGCAAGGACTATATCCACTAGATCCCACTTGGATAAACCAATCACACTTATTCTTAGCGGATAAGCTAGAAGCTTGGCCACACTAGCTCCCCCTTTTATGGCACCCACTTCTCAAGTCAACCAAGATTTGAGTTCTCATGAATCTCCAATGAAAAACTTTCGATTTCTACTAAGAAGCGTGAGAATGTGGGATGGCTTGGCAATGACCATTAATGCACCAACAAATAAAAAATATTTTGGCAATTACACATGGTTTTTAGTAAGGGTGCCCATTCAAGAGGCCACGCAAGAGGAAAGATTAGCTCAGATAAGGAGGCTTCCTAGCTTGCAAAGGTTATGCTCTATAGGTTTTAATGCACCACTAGGGTACAAAGGGAATCACTATCACTTGTTTGTCTGCAAGAAGTCCTATAATTTAATGAGATTTCCTCAACATTAAAATTTGTATATCATTCGAGAGTGCTTTCCTTTAGCTCATTACCAATTTGAGTCTCCTTGGGGTGAGTAATTTTCCCACCAAGGAAGGCCCAACTAGAGTTAATAACAATTTATCTTACACCCAAGATCACACAAGTGCCCAATCATGAGGTATCTAACCCTGCATGTAAACAAAGAAACTCTAAATGTTATATTTTCTTCCAACTGTGCAGATCTACAATCAAAGTCACAAAATCACCTAAAACTTGCAAAAAAAAACCCACAAAATTGGATCAAGTGTAATGCATGTTTGTGTCGGGTTCACCAGTGTAACTAAGGAAAAAAGTTAAGTTAGCATAAACAAAAATGTGTAAACAAAACCCTAGCCAAAAAAATGAAGTACAGAGGAGGATTTGTGCATAAACAAAGGAATATTTCACCAAAATCCTTCATGCCCTCCATGATTGACCTTCATTGCTCTTCTTTATTTGCTGCAATATGAAGTTTGCCCTCGGATTTTGATGAGAAACTATTGGCCTATGTCAAGCCCTAAGAAAATATTGAAGGATTTCACTATTCAAAACTAGCAAAATGCAATTATGAAGCAAGCCTAAAGTCTAAAGCATGAAGTCAAGAGATATGAAGTGTGAAGTAAAGAAGTGACAAAATGAGGTTGAAATTGCCTTTTTATAGAAAAGTCAAATTTGGATGAATGGCCAAGATTGTCATTTGAGAAATGCCCTAAGATCAAAGGCTGAGATTAAATGTGACAATTATGCATTAGGGTTAGGGAAACATTATGGTAAAATTTGAAATGAAGGGCTGAGATTTGATTTTAGAAAAAGAAAATCAATGGACAGAATGCATGTGACAAGAAGATATGGGCACAAAAAAAGAGGAAAGTGGAAAATCAAAATAGCAATTTAAAATTATTTGATTCAAGAGGTGATGTGGACCTTTTAAATTAAAATTCAATTTAATTCAAAAGTGGTGTGGTCATGTGACAGTAAATAATGATTTTAAATTATTTAATTGGTGGGAATTTAGAAAGTGGGTAATTTTAAATAAATGATTTTATTTAAAATTGAAAAAAACAGGTGGATAATGATTAAATAAATTATAGGAATTTATTTAATTATAAGAAGACATAAGGAATTACTGACGTATTTAAATAAATAAATAAAGTTTATTTATTTAAATAATTAGGAAGACATAATGGATAAATAATAATTAAATAAATTTAGGAATTTATTTAATTATAGAGGGACATAAGGAATTAGCGAAGTATTTAAGTAAAATAAATGTAATTTATTTATTTAAATAGCTAGGAGGAATAAAAGATATGGATTAATTAAATAATTGATAATTTTTTAATTAATAGTTGAGTTTGGACTATAGGACATAATTAAATATTTTAATTATGCTGAGAAGAAATAAAAGAGAAATAAAGTTTGTAGGCCTAGGTCAATTTTATGTGTCTACAAGTTTCTAAGGATCTTCAATGGTGCTATCAATTCTCAAATTTTGGGCATTCTGTTCTTGGTCAGATTGCATTTCATGTTATTTTTTAAGAACCTAGTGCTTATGTTGCTAATGGTTGCTAAGTGTGCTCTCATTATTGGAGTGTTTTCTTTTTACTGAATCTATAAATAGGTTCTCCTATTGAGGAGGATACCTCTCCTTTTAAGGTAGAGTCCTCTCCTATCAAGGTGGAGTGGGTTTTTGAGAGTGTAGTGGGGTGCTTACACTTCCTCAATAATTTTCCTCCCTAGCAACTCCTATTGACATGGAGGCCACTCCTATGGAGGTGGAGTTTGGGTTTACTAATGATTTGTTGCTGGTCTATTTTGGGCACTCTTTGTGAACTATCCTATAGAGGTGGAGTAACATGTTGGGCATTGGGGTTCTTCTTCAATATTTATGCAATTTTTGGATCAAATTTTGGTTCTTAGACTTAGACTTAGCTCTTTTCAATATGTTAATGTATTGGTGGTTTGGGTTTCAAGTGCCATTTAAACCTGCTAGTATTGGTTTAAAGTTTGGATTGCCTTCTCCACTCTTGGACAGGTATTTGTGGAAGGCTATTGTTTTTATAGCTTTGAGGGTGGTTGATTGGCATGTTCTGCTAGCTAGGAGGCCTGCTATAATTTGACTACTAGTTTGGGTTTTAGGTCCCTTATAACCTACATGTTTTGGTTGGTGTTCTGTTGTCCTACCCACCCTTGGAGTGGTTTTTGTTATTGCTTATTATGTTACAGCTTGGTGGGCTACTTTTATTTTTGTTCTAATAGTTGTGAGGCCTATTTCTTCTTTGAAATTTTGTCAGCGTTTATTCTACTGGTCAAGTGGACTGTTTCATTTCTTGGGTTGTTTTTCTAGTTGTAAGGCTCCTTTCTCATTGATGTACAAGTTCATGACCCTTTAACCCTATTTTTCTAGTAAAAAAATATTTTTGTATATGTCCTAATATGCGATTTGATACTAATAATTAGATGAAAAATCATTTATCTTGTGAACTTGGAGAAATCTTATGAATTAGGTTGGAAATAGGTTATTTTGGAAAGTATTTCAATGATTTTATTTCTCTTTTGAACAAAAATACCTTTTATGATTCTTCCTAGTAGCTAGCATCTTTTGTGGCTTAGATTTTGTCTTTCTCGAAACTTTGATTCCATATTCTTTATTCATATTCCTCAATGAATAGAACATTGTTACAAATTCTATTACCAAATGTGCTTCTAAGAATAATTTTAGTTCAAATATTTCAAATTGGGACTCACTATCACATGATCATTCCTCATATTTATTTCACCTTCTTCAAAATGATCTGGGATGATCATTGTTACATTTTCTTTAGTAATGACTAGTTTTTTGGATATTTTATTTTCTCTTAGTTTTTGGTGGAGGTGGTTTAGTGGTAAACCTCATTGAACTTTCCTCCTTTTTGTGTTAGTAATTTTTTTTTATGTTTGGAACTTATTATATAATATTTTTTAAACTATTTTCATAATATATTTTATCTTTTTCCCCTATATACACATATATACATATACATATATATTCATTCAATTTTATTGACATTATGGAAGTGTATAAATGTGTATATATATGTATATATACAAACACAAACAAACATATATATATATATACATGTGCATGCATACATACATACATACACATATAAATATGCATGCATGTATGTATATATACTTACACACACATATATACAAACATACATACATACATATATACACTTCATAATGTCAATAAAATGGAATGACCCCTCCATTGAGTAGCCTTCATAATAATATTAGACTAAAAATGTACCTTTTAATTTCTTTTTCTTTTTATATAAAAAAATCAAAAGTGAGAGTGAAAAAAAATAACTTTCAAAGATTTAAATGAAAATAATGTAACAACTTTTTGTTAAGATATTGATAGTTGAATAAAAAAATTCTAAAAAAAATATTATTAAAGAGGACCCAATTATAAATTTTAAGATGAAAATTTTAATCTAAACATCAAGTAGAAGTAAAAATCTTCACAAAAATATAATAATATTATTAAAAATTAAAAATTAAAAAAATATATATTATATTTATATTATAAAAAAATAATTGAATAAATAATTTTGACTTATTTAAGAAATATAAAATTCAAATTTTTTTATTTAAAAAATAATTTAGATATATTGATATTTTTGATTAGATAAGGGAAGGGACTTGATCTGAAACAAAGCTTACAACTAGGTAGAATACCCCAACAAAATATATTTTCCAAACAAAGTAACCAATTAGAAACAACATGACAAGAACAACAACAAAAAACAGACCAGTAGCAAGAATAGAGTCACCAATGAAAGATAGACCAAAAATAGACAACTAGAGAGAAACAACTCAAGCTCTAGAGATTGAACCCAAAAACTTTTCCCCCATGGGCTTGTCAACATAGACCTTTTTAGAAGTACATTTGTTCTCATGTTGCACAACTGTCAAAGAAGAATCCAAAGCTATATTAGAAATAGTTTGACCAGGAGGGGATGAATCCCCATCACAATAACTAAAAAGAAGAACAATAGTAACCTTACGTGATGCAACCGAAACCAATCCCAAAGTTGTGGGATTCAGAGTTAAGATAGGAGCCTCAAGGGGGGAAATACACATAGAAGTAGAAATAGCCTTGTCCTAAACTAGCACAACAAAAGTTGCTAGAGAAGCATCACCATTGGCAAAAAGATTATTCCTCTAAGTAGACAAAGAAGGAGGCCAGGAAACATTTTTGTTAAAAGAAGAGTCTACATTAGGGTAAAAAATTAGATGCTCTCAGAGAAAATTCTTCCACCAAGCGAAGGAAGAAATAGGATGATAGCCATTAGGGTAGTCATGAGCCAAGTGACCAGTAGAAAAAGAGTGTCTGCAAAGAAAATGGATACCTTCGTAATCCACTTGTTGAGACCAAGACTAACCACTAATGTGAAGCACCACCTCACCAAGTAAAACCTGAGACAAATATACCTCTACTAAATTCCAAGAAAAGGAGGTATGATCAAAATTCTTGGAGGCATTATCCACTTTTTAAAACCTACCAATAGCATTATTGATGCCAGCATAAGCAGAGGGGCACCAAAACTTTAAAGAGAGATATGAAAATTTGACCCAAAAAAATACAACATCAATAGGTTCCTTTAGAGGGTTAAAGGAATGACCCAAGGTCTCATGGACAGGGGATGAGAATCCCATTTCAAAAACCCATGATCTAAAACTACATGTCTATCATCAAAAGAAAAAAATCCAACCATAGAAAATGCCTCTAGTAGAGGGATAAATTTCCATCATACCTTCCACCACAAGAGACCAATGTTTGAAGATCCATAGTTTTAGATCATGGAGAGAAGGCCAAAAATGACAAAACCTATAGATAAGGGAAGTCTTGGAGAAGAAATCTATGTAGTCTGAAAAATTCCTTGTCGAGAGAAATCATAGTGGAAGAACTAGCACACCGCAGAGGATGCACAGATCTCACCCCATCCTTTCTTTTCTACATTGTATCCACAAATGAACCCAAAATAGCATCATTGTTAGCATGGTCCCCCCACAAAATCCCATAGTAGGAGACACAACCACAACCCCCTCCTCATAAATATTAGAAGTTGACATAGCGGTAAGATCAACTAGTAGATTGCACCCTACCAGAGATGAGATTGGGTTGTAGGAAACCGGTGGGGGAGCTAAGAGGACAAGCATTTAAAATAATTGATTGGATGGAAAAGTAAATAGGAGTAGGATTCTATAATGGATATGATTAGGTATATTTAGATATTGATTTTCAATTAAATAAAGTAACAAAACAAACAATATTTATGCCATACCATTGGTAAAAACAAGAAAAACAAACATGTGTATGCCCTACCTAATGGAACAATGCTAAAGATAAACACTCATTAGAAAGGAATATCATACATAAAATCACCGAGCATGGGATTAATGTGTGATTTCACATTTTTCCAAAAGCAATCAATTGATTGTTCTAAGAATTATAGCAATTTAAATTGTTGAAGAGGCTTTTGTATTGACCCTACCTCAAAACATCAAGAATTATTTCAAATATGTTACTTGGTTCCTTTTCAAGTTCACTTTTTATTTCAAGTAGAATCAAACCCATCAACACTCTCCACTTTACACTTTCACTTTGAAAGTAATGAAAATTACTAACATGGGAAAGGGAAAAGAATAAGAGGGTGGCTTTGTCAAGGGAAATTTTTGGGGCATCTAGCTTTTATGTACATCATCATTATTACTCTTGCAGATATTTTTAGTTTTCTTTGTGTAGTGTAGGAAAATGCATACCCTTGCAATTTCAGACTTGTTTGGGCCCACCTTGCTTTATTTATCCATATTTGTGTCTTAATTGGTCCTATTTTGCATCCACAAGCCTAATAAACTATATATTTTTATGGCTAATATTTACAAACATCAATGGATAAATAATAATTTAATGATTTTGGTTCTGTGTCCCTATTTTTTGGGTCGAGACTAAGACGCCACCTAGGGCATATTTGTCCCTCAAAGGTCTTGGGACCCTAATTTAAGAGGCACCTTAATGGGCCCCTTTTCGGAGTTTGTGCCTCGAGTTTCATGCCTCAAGACTAAGATGCCACCTACAACATCTTAGTCCCCCTTAAGCTTTTTTTGGGATTCAATTTCAAATCTTGGTGGGATTTACCCTCCTTTAATTAATGAATTCCTATATCAGATTTTTGGGTTGTAATTTTGGGATATTAACCATAGATAAGTGAACCACAAAATTTAATGCTTTGTGGGTGGCAAAGGAATGGATCCTCTACAAATTTCTAGGGTTTTCCCTTACCAATCAGGGGCATTAAATCTTGTGATTCATTTAGTACTAGGGATTGAAAATGTAATGGAATATGCTAAGTATTGAAATGTAACATGTAAACGTAACTATTTAACCTAAACTAAGAGAGTCTATGATGCTGGAAAACACATAATGTATTATAACAATGCTAAAAGAAGATTAAACCAAGTAAAATAACCTATTAAATTAAATGGGTGCACCTGAAAACTATTGTAGACCGAAGAAGAAGTTGTGGAAGCCTTGAAAAACTTGAGAAATCTGAATTCTAGGTTAATAGGGACACTTATGCCAGGTGGGGAGACCTAGTCCCTTTTCAGGTAAATTGCTTCGGAAGCCATTTCTTCCAACTGGGTCTCCAAATCTGCAAATTTTTGTGTCGAGAACCTCCAGTGGGACTAATTCCCCACTATGGGTGACCTAGTCCCTGCTAGCTTTTCTAGAAAACTGAAAGTGGACACGGAGGTATATGGTCTATATGCCACTTCTTCATGGGAATCCAGACTCATATTTGTAAAATAGCCCGCAAAACATAAGATATTTGGGGTTTCTAATGTGGGGTTTTTCTTGGTCAAACCCCTAGTTTGTATTTAAACTTGCAATGAAATAGTAAATCTTCATAAACCCTAGCTCTAAGTGTGTCTAGAACTAGAAAACCTAAAATAAGACAAAACCCTATTCTATTGTGCTAGAATAAGATGCAAGCAAGAGATTTCAAATGATGCAATACTTCAACCCTAAAAACCCTACAACATCACAAATAAGTGTAACAAGGAATGCAAATGGGATGCAAACCTCAAATTTGAAAATGGGCTAAAAGTAGAAGTTTGAGTCGCTTTGAAAGTAGTCTTTAGGTGTGATTTGGTGGCTAGTTGCACCTCTTCAACCTAGATTTCTCCATGAATATCCATAGGTATTTATGCTCAACCTTTTTGAATTTTTGATCTTGAATATGGAGTGAACTTGAAGACCTACAAAAATCCATAGTTTATTGTCCAAAAGCTTCAACTTTTTCTATGAGAGAGATGAATCTTCTTGAGGAAGATGTTTTGCACTTGATCCTTGGAGTTGGATGTGAAAAAATTTCTAAGAGAGAGAAGCCAAATGACCTAAAACCAAGTATTTATAAGCAAAAAGACCTCATTGTCGGGAATTTTGACCTAAGAGGCCGACACCCATCGGGAATTTTTGATTAAATATTCATTTTCCCTCTTGAAATTACAAAAATACTCAAAAAGGACTAGGTTGCCAACTTGGGCGACGTAGTCCCACTAAAGGATTTTGAAGTTGGAATAGTTCTTTTTGAATAATCTTGATGTTGCCTGTCGGGGGTTGAATGATCCCTTAGGTATAACAGGCCTCAAAGTCAACATTAACGAACCTTAGGGGCCTATAAATATTGTTTTAGGGTGATAATTGATGAAATGGAACCTCAAGTAAGACCAAAATGAGCACAAAATTTTCCTTTTCTTCAATGGTATACAATTTTTGGTGACACATTTAGCCCCCACTTTAACGCCTATATGACTTTACATGCATATGCAAGTTAAAGGACTCTAAAAAAATAATGCACCTCATTTTCATAAAATAATACTCATTTAAAGGGAAGGACAATGAAGCCCCCAGTGTAGTTATCTACAAAACCACAACGTTAGGAACCACATCCTGCAACACAAATTCATTAGAATTCTTATAAATCCTCTTATCTATTCCTTAAAAATCAAATTCGAGGGTAGATGTATGCCCTCCCTTGATTCTGCTTGCTTTATGGAGGTGGAATCAAGGTATCAATCTAACCATGTCGAATGAAGACATGCATATCAGAGGGCATTTCCAAGTACCATGCCTCATAGTGATAGGTGAGTGATGATGTAGGGAATGGAAACATGATTTTGACACAACAAACGACATCAAAAACAGAGTTCACTAGCACCCGATGTGTTTGTTTGAATGAAAAAACACACTAAAAGGTTAACAAAATAAAAAGTTACAATTGTGCACATGTGTGTAAAAATGAGTTAGTTAAAAGGAATGAAAAGAGAATGAACATGCACTTTCTCATTTAACTTTTATAGCGTTGAAGAGTGACGGGGAGAGAGCGAGAGGATGTTGAGCACATGTGGTTTCACCCCTGCGAGATTGGACATGCTACTAGATCAGGTGGCGAGCGATAACCGCCAACATGAGGTCAGTTGATTTTGGAGCCTTTGATTTGTGATTTTTTAATTAGAGGATGAATTTAATGCATGTTTAGATTAAATTAGGGTCATGGAAATTTTTTTCGCTAAGTGTCCCTTTTCTTCACGAAGTGTCCCTTTTCTTCACGAAGTGTCCCTTTTCTTCCCAAAGTGTCCCTTTTCTTCGCAAAGTGTCTTGTTTCTTCACGAAGTGTCCTGTTTGTTCATGAAGTGTCCCTAAAGGGTTATAAATTGTCTAGGGCCATAGGAAAAGTACACTAGAACAAAATTAGTACACTTACATGATGAATTAGAGTAGAATTGAAGGGATTGAATGATCTAGATAACATATTTTGATAATTTGTATAGATACCCACTTGTTCTTGTTAGCATCTAGGCAATAGAAAACTAAGTTTCCTAAGAGACTTGGCTCCAGCATGATCAGCAACAAAGAGAAAGCATTTGCAGGTGATGGGGATCTATTGGGCATATCTCATGCCTCCTATGAGATATCATGATGCTATGTTGATGTCCTTGTGTGAGAGGTGGAATGCTGATGGGCGAGATGACCATCATGTTAGAGGACATCCACGGCCTACTCTGACTCCCTATTCAAGGGGAGCAGGTGCATTTGTAGAGGGGACAGTCCTTCCAGTAACAACGGGCAGACATGCAGTACTACCTCGATGGTTTAGTACATGATGATAGGGTTGCAAGGAATATTGACCTATTGTTGCTACTCTACTCACGAGTGCCAGTGGTGAGGTAGACTATGATGCATACATTATCATTGGTCCTCATGTTGGATGGGCGAGGAATGCATCTGGAGGGTGGTTTGGTACATCTAGTATGAGGTATGGTAGAGCATTGGATAGTTTATGCCTAGGGATGATGCATTCTATCACATTTGTACTATGACCCTGGTCGATTTGTATTTCTAGAGCTTGATAGTATATTAAATTGCAAGCTCTTATAGGTATGGTGCTTAGAGCATATCAAATGTACCTGATGAGTTGGCTTACCATATCTGACAACAGTAGGCTATCCACAAGTGTTTGGCTATACATTATGGTGATTATGGCAGTATGGTGATGTGCACTTTTTGAGGGTGAGATTCAACTGACTGGATGAGGATGATATCCTATGGAGGTTGTACCAACTTTTTCTTCAGTGGCCAAATCACACCAGACAACTAAGGAGGTTACAGATGAGTAGGTTCTTAGTAGGATGAAATGATCACATAGTCAAACAATTCTACTATGATCGGGTTATGAGGAAGTTTGGATAGGTACATACACCATTGTAGCCATGGTCATCATTCAGAAGGTCTATTCGAACTGCTCAGAGGCCAAGGGATACAACATGATTTACACTAGATGATGTCATACAAAGTGACTCTAACTATTCCAATCATGATCAACTACCTATGGATGATGCAGATGATGTTGGGGCCACATGGGACCATGAGGAGTGGTGGAGAGCATCACGACCAAAGCCAGTGTTCCCGATGGATGAGCCAGTGAGAGATGTTGAGCCTATACTAGATGAGGGAGAGGAGAGAGAGAGAGAGAGAGGACAAAGCTAAGGAGACATGCTATAGGGTTGTTGACATATTTACAGATATTATTGATGAGGAGTATGATGAGGATGTAGACCCAGATTATGACAAACAGGAGGGAGAGGAGGAGGATGAGGAGCAGGATGAGGAGGAGGATAGAGTAGAGGATCCACCCCTGAGTGAGGATGATGAGGCAGTGGCCAAGCACTGATATAAGTAGGGAGCGATCTCACCTATATATATGACTAGATCCTGGATAGTAGAAGCAACAGGTGCCAACACTTATAGCTGAGGGGAGGTGATTGGATCATCTATGCCCCCTACATAAGATGAGGTGGAAATTCCACATTCTACCAGAGATATAGTTGATGATATTTAATTTTTATATGTGTATGTTATATGTTAATGTTTTATTAAATGCATATATACATATATCATGATTTTTATTAATGAAATTGTAGTTTGATTTTTGTAGGGCCTGTAGAGGGTTGGCGAGATTTCCTACATGAGGCAACCACAGAGATAGTGTCGGCAACGTTCGATGAAGAGGAGATGGATACTAACTATGTTCCCCCACTCATCTTGGAGTGAGAGCCAGATACCTTGAGACCCTTTACGAGACTACTAGTAGCTTATGAGGTCCTAAGGAGGTAGATCCACCCAGTGAGGGTTGCACCAGAGGCACAACTATCACAATCCCCAATATAGGTTGAGAGACTGGAGAGAAAGGTGGCATGATTAAAGGTAGAGAGGGACCAGATAGCAAGTGAGCAGTGGTTGACACTCATGCAGATGTAGGGGATGGATTTCACTCTCAGATTGGGTGGATCTTGATCATGATCACGTACGACTATCTCCCAACGTCCTACTATCGGTGCAACTGGAGTACTAGATCTTGAGGGATCTGGTAATCACAATCCTTAGTGACACTGTATGCTATGATGACATGTACAAAATACTTTTGATATATGTATATATATGTATTTGTATTTTAGATGGTGTAATTTATTTGTGTGGATGTTAAATTACAATGTGATTAATTAAATAGCCTTTGGTAGAGTATTTAATTAATGGCAACATGATTTAACATAATGCATGTGATCTAATTAAAACATATTTAGAATGTATGTTAGATAAAACATAAAGAGGAAATATGTTATGCACTTATGATTTTAAAGTAACATAACACATAGGAAGGAAAATTGAATAGTATGAAATCAAAAGTAATTATAAAAATGAATTAAATAACCACTTTAGTGTTCAAGGTACAAACACGATAATTTGTTAGGAACAAAGCAATGAGAGAGCCAATAGGATAGAATTTGATAGCTGTGACAAGACTAATCTAGGATTCTTACCATTCAAAAGGGGATTAAAAATAATACCTACACAAATGTGTTGTGTTAATGGGGTCTTTAAGAGGAGTGTCATCACGCTTGATTACGATATAAGCTCTAGATCCATAATTTGTATCAATCACATAGGGCCCTAATGAATTAGGACTTAATTTACCTTTGTCAGCATAATTGATAGTGGTGCTACATTGGTTTTCATACAAAATGAAATCACCTTTGTTAAATGTTCTAGGAATGACAACAACATCATGTTTTCATTGCAACTATTTAGCATAAGCTTTAAGATGCTTGAGAGTGTTGATGCATTGTTCATCAAGAATTTCAAGTTGGTGTAGATGTTGTTTCACATAAGTTTCATTATTGACCAGGCCTTGGAGAGAAATCCTCAACGTGGGGTTTTCTAACTCTAGAGGTAGGATAGCCTCAGTACCGTAAACAAGGTTGAAAGGTGTATTTCCTATAGAAGAATGAACAATTGTGTGATATGCCCATAACACATATTTCAATTATGTATGCCAATCTTTTTGGTTTTGATTAATAGTCTTCCTAAGTATTTGTTCTAGGATTTTATTAGTACTTTTTGCTTGACCATTAGACTGCGGGTAATAAGGTGTTGAAACCGGATGTTGAATATGGAAGGTTTTGAGAAAATTCTTCACATCGTTGTTCTTAAAGGGGGTACCATTATCCAAGACTAGCATGGAAGGAAGGCCAAAGTGAGTGATAATGTGTTCCAATAAGAAATGATAGATTACCTCAGTATTTGTGGAGTGGAGGGGAATAGCTTCGACCCATTTGGTGAAATAGTTGGTGGTAGTGATAATGAACGTATGTCCAGCAAAAGAGGGTGGGGAGATTTTTCCGATTAGATCCAATCCCCATACTGAGAATGACAAGATAGGTATTTAGGCATGAAGCTTAGAAGTAGGAGAATGAATCAAATGGCTATACTCCTAGCACTGATGACATCGCTTAACATATGCATAGCAATATTTTTCCATTTCTTTCCAGTAATAACCCATGAAAAGAAGTTTTTGCACTAATTTTTTTCTGCTAAAATGTTTGCGACACATACTAGAATGAGCTTGTTCGAGGGCAACATGAGCTTCAGCATCCTTGATGCATCACAGAAGAATTCCATCAAAGGATCATCTATACAATGTATTGGCAAGGATTATATACTTAGTGGCTAAATTTTTTAGGCAAATGCGGGTATTTCTAGTTTTAGGTTCAGGAATGGTACCATCCTTTAGATAATTATAGATGCCATCATACCATTCACACTGATTATCAAGAAATGTGGGACATACATCATCAGGTCTATCATTGATGGAGGGTTTCATAATGGGGTGGATGGTAAAGACTATTTTTTTAGAAGGATCTATAGGAGATGTAAGAGAGGCTGCACTAGCCATTGCATCCATGTGGTGATTTTATTTGTGAGGCATGTTATCAATGGTGAAGGAGTCAAACTACTCTAAAAAATTGAGAACGAGATCCTTATATTGTGATAGTTTATCGTGTTTAGTTTGATAGAGACCATTGATTAGTTTAATCACTAATTGTGAGTTGCCATAGATTGTTATATCTTTGACCCCCATGACTATTGCAACACATAGTCCAACGATTACCACTTCATACTCAACCATGTTATTCATACATAGTAAATTGAGCTAATAGGATAAGGGAATAGGATTACCAATCGGTGGAATTAAAATAACTCCAACACTGGAGCCTATTCTACACTTGGATCCGACAAAGTACAATTACCATGTAGGAAGGTCTATAGTAAACACACTATCATCAGGGAAAGAGTCATTGGTGGGTAGCGCTAAAGGTGAAGGAGCATCACCTAAATGGTCGATTAGGGCTTGGCCTTTGATTTATTTTTGAGCAATAAACTTAAAGTCAAAATCGGTTAACAACATGACCCATTTAGCAAGACGTCAGGAAATATTAGTTTTATTGAAAAGATATTGAAGAGGGCCAAACTTTGTCATCACTTGTACTTTGGTGCTAAGTAAGTAATGTTGCAACTTACTGGTAGCGACTACAAGAGCCAGACATTGTTTTTCAATTGTGGAGTAATGGGTCTCATAATAAGGGAGTGTTCTACTAATATAATAAAAATAATGCTATTTACCATTGGGATCTTGTTGAGCCAACAATGCAGCAAGAGCATGGGTAGAAGGAGCTATATAAAGGATGAAAGGTTGGTTGGGTATAGCGGGCTATAAAATAGGGGGAGTGATGAGGTATTCTTTCAAAGTCTCAAAGGCATGTTTACAATTATCATTCCAATCAAAATTGATATCCTTTTTAAGGAGATGCGTGAAGGGTAACGTATGATCAGCTAAGCAAGTGACAAAACAATGAATGGCCTATATCCATCCTTGTAACACACGCAATTGGGAGATGTTATGAGGTGGTGGCATATTAATTATAGCATCATTTCTCTTTGTATCCACCTTGATTCCTTTGTGAGATATGATAAACCCTAAAATTTTACCACTATCTACTCGAAAGACACACTTTTTGGGATTTAAGCGCATGTTATATTTACGCATGCTCTCGAATATTTATCGAAGGACACTCACATTATCATGACGGGTTAAGCATTTAGCAAGAATTTTGTCAACATAATCATCTAAGATTTTTTGGATGTAATCATGGAAGATTAAGGTCATTGCTCAATGATAAGTAGAGCCAATGTTCTTTAAACCAAAAGGAGTCATAACCTAGCAAAATGTACCCCAAGTGGATTTAAAGGCCACCTTGTATTGATCTTGTGGGTTGATGAAGATTTGATTATACCCAAAAAATCCATCCATAAAGGATAAAAAAGCATGTCTGGTAGTGGAATCCATGATCATGTCAATGTTAGGAAGAGGAAAGTTGTCTTTAAAGAGGCCTTATTCAAGTCTCTAAAATCCATACATATCCTAACACGATTATCAAGTTTGGCCACTGCAACAATGTTTGATATCCAAGAAGAATAATAAATGGGGCAAATGAAACCTATGTCAAGGAGTTTTCCAAGTTCTCCTTTAACATGAAAGGCTATCTTAGGATGCATTTTATGAATGTTTTGGAAAACGAGCTTAGCTTTTTTAGCAAGGAGAATGTTATGGGTAACTATTTGGGATCTATTCTAGGCATATCAAAATATTTCCAAGAAAATACTTCAAGAAAGGTATGAAGCAAGGTTGCAAGATCCTCTTGTTCTTCATCGTCAAAGCACTTCCCAATCTTAAGGACTTTATCTTTATCATCAATATCCATTGGTATATCAAGGGTATCTCCTAAAGGTAGTGCATTGGACTTAGGAAATTCAGGATCATATGGTTCCATGCTCGTGTGAGGTTCATTAATGTTACTAAGGGTGTGCTCAGAACTTATCATAGCACAAGAGGCATGTCTCTTGGAGTGAGAAGTTCTATCCAAAGAACCTAACAAGTGTTTCAAATCATCATTGTCATGAACATAGGTAAAAAGGGGAGAATCTACATTAGAAAATTTAGGATGTTTAAGAGTGAGGTTGTTCTTTGATGTATATGTTATCGTGTTGATTTTGAGAGGGGGTCATTGATTGGCTTTTGTAGCTTTCAAAAAGGAAAACCCTAGACCGATTTTAGTTCCTTGCATATTAGGTTCAATAGGGAAACATATTCCTTGCTCATGCTTTCCACATCCTTTACCATTGTAGCCTAATTGTTTCACAAGATCATAACCATGACCATAAAGTATTTCCATTTCTTGTGGGTTAGGGGATTGTTGATAATCTATCTCATCAAAATTCATTATATATGTTGCATGGTCTTCCAAAAGAGATGAGGTAGATGTGTGGGGATGGTTTTCTTCTTGTTGGGTAGAGAGTAAAATTGATTGTTCTTGATGGGTATCCTCTTTTTGTGTGACAATACACTCACCCATAAAGGAAGGAGTAAATTCTAAAGATCCCTAATCGTCACCAAGTAAATTAAACTTGGGTTTATCTTCAGGTTGATCCTTCTTAGAAGGGGCAATATTGGAGGTAGGAATTAAGGTATTGAGAGGACTTGATGTGCCCTTTTCAAGTTGTAAGCAACTCTCAGGTTTGAGGTCTATGTCAATTTGATAAAAAAAAATATTATAGACATATTTCATTTTGCGATTAAGGGTCGAGGGTACCAGATGCATCTCATGTATCCATGGTCATCCCAAGAGGATATTATAAGAAAGGTCATAAGGCATGACATGGATAGGAGTTTGCAGTGTAACCATTCCGACAGTAATGGGTAAGGAGATGACACCAAGAGGTTGCTTTTTAATATTGTCAAATCCTCTAATGGATAAGGAATCAAATTGGATTTGCGATCTATCCATGCATGTAACCTATCAAGAAGATTCACACTACAAATATTTAGGGTAGAGCCGTTTTCAATGAGGGTCCTTTTAATACCTATCTAATCACATTGGGAAATGATCATTAAGGTTTCATTTTATTTTCTTAATTCTAATGGAGGGAGCTCAAGTTGATAGAAAGTAATGTCCACATTAGTTGTGTTAATTTCATGTAGGAGAGCTTCCACATCATTAACATTCGTACCAGGAGGTACCACTACTTATTGCAATGTTGTTTGAAGCATAGAATGAAGGAGATCCCAAAGGGATATCTTTGCAGGAGTGTTTTTAATTTGTTCCACCAAATCATACTCCCTAAGTTGTGAGTTTAAACGAGGATCCACAGGTAAGATAGGATTGGATAAGTGGAGGGAAGTGGAGGTAGATGGTTGTTGGGGATGTGGTTTATTACAGGTATAATGAGTGTTAGCCATGACATCATACTTATGAGGGTAAAGGGTAAAATTAGGTTGGGATGGGATTGGAGGTGTAGGGGAAGGTGGGTATAGAATGAATTGAGGTTGGATGTCATTGACATCTATTGTTTTAGGTTTTTCATCACAAAAAACCATAGTGGATGAAGGAGGAGAGATGAAATCTTGGAGGATGTCATCTAACATACACATATCATCACAACTAAAAGGTTTGGAAGAGAAGGTTGGGGAATTTTTAACTATATCATCACCAACCTTGGTGGATGAAGTGAGTGAGAGGAAGCCTTGAAAGGCTTCATCTAACTTATTCAAATCATCACTACTAAAAGGTTTAGATGATATAGTGTTCCTATAGTAAAGAAGTGTGTGCCTTGTAGCATGTAAACTTTCTATGTTTCCAAGTTCATGTTCTACTGAATTGACTTGGAAAGAACTAGGAACTAAAGCAGAAAATGAAACATGTAAAGCTCTAATGCTACTCATAAATTCCATTTTAAGCTAATAATAACCATATAACAGAGAATAACATAACTGAAACAAAGCATAAACAAAAAGGAACATAAATTGAAAAATCTAGAAATTAAATGCAACAACTATTGGTGCAAAATGTATACTAGGACTAGGTCGCCCAGGGTGGCGACTTAGTCTTGATATGAGTATTTTTGAGTTTTTTTTGTATTTTCTAATGAAAAATGCAAATTTCTATAATGTAATGTGCAGGGGTATATGATATATGCCAAATTTTTGTATTATGCAAGGAAATGAATTCCAAATATGAGTCTTTGTCACTAATGCAAAATGGAAAACCCCAAGATGTCTTTTTAAACAATGCAACATTCAATGCAAGGCTAAAGAAAAATTTCCTAGGATGCAAATGCAAACTAAGTTAGAAGTATAATGTGTCTAAATGCAGGTTCACCATAATGAACCACAAAATTTAATGCTTTATGGGTGGCAAAGGAATGGGTCCTCTACAGCTTTCTAGGGTTTTTTGCCTAGGAGGGAGAGGGTTTTCCCTTACCAATCGGGGGCATTAAATGTTGTGATTGACTCAATACTAGGGATGGAATATGTAATGGAATCTTCTAAGTATTAAAATGTAACATGTAAACATAACTATTTAACCTAAACTATGAGAATCTATGATGTTGGAAAACACATAATCTATTATAACAATGCTAAAATAAGATTAAACCAAGTAAAATAACCTATTAAATCAAATGGGTGAACTTGGAAATGGCTATAGACCGAAGATGAAGTTGTGGAAGCCTCAAAAAACTTGAGAAATCTAAATTTTGGGTCAATTAGGACACTTACACCAAGTGGGCGACCTAGTCCCTTTTCAAGTAAACTACTTCGGAAGCCATTTATGCCAACTAGGTCTCCAAATCTGCAACTTTATGTGTTATGAACCTCCAGCGGGACTAGGTCACCACTATGGGTGACCTAGTCCCTTTCAAGTTTTCTAGAAAACTCAAAGTGGACACGAACCTACCTATGGTCTATATGTTGCTTCTTCATGGGAATCCAGACTCAGATCTATAAAATAGCCTACAAAACAGAAGATATTTGGGGTTTCTAATGTGGGTTTTTCCTTGGTCAAACCCCTACTTTGTATTTAAACTTGCAATGGAATAGAAAATTTGCATAAACCCTAGCTCTAAGTGTGCCTAGAACTAGAAAACTTGAAATAAGACAAAACCCTATTCTATTGTGCTAGAATAAGATGCAAGCAAGAGATTTTCAACGATCCAAGACTTCAACCCTAAAAATCCTACAACATCACAAATAAGTGTAACAAGGAATGCAAATTGGATGAAAACCTAAAATATGAAAATGGGCTAAAAGTAGAAGATCGAGTCACTTTGAAAATAACCTTTAGGTGTGATTTGGTAGCTAGTTGCACCTCTCCAACCTAGATTTCTGCATGAATATCCATAGGCATATATGCTCAACCTTTGTCAATGTGTGATCTTGAATATGGAGTGAGATTGAAGACCTACAAAAATCCCTAGTTTGTTGTCCAAAAGCTTCAACTTTTTTTGTGAGAGACATGAATCTTCTTGAGGAAGATGTTTTACACCTGATTCTTGGAGTTGGATGTGAAAAAATGACTAAGAGAGAGAGGCCAAATGACCTAAAGCAAGTATTTATAAGCAACAAGACCTAATTGTCAGAAATTTTGACCTAAGAGGTCAACACCCATCGAGAATTTTTCATTAAATATTCATTTTCCCACTTGAAATTACAAAAATCCTCAAAAAGGACTAAATCTCCAACTTGGGCGACCTAGTCCCACTAAGGGATTTTGATGTGGGAATAGTGCTAGTGCTTTTTGAATAATTTTGATGTTGCTTGTCGGGGGTGGAATGATCCCTTAGGTATAGCAGGCCTCAAAGTCAACATTAACAAACCTTAGGGTCCTATAAATGTTGTTTTAGGGTGATAATTGATGAAATGGAACCTAAAGTATGACCAAAACGGGCACAAAATTGTCCTTTTCTTCAAAGGTATATAATTTTTGGTGACACAATAAGTATAAATACAAGGTCCCTTCTCTTATTTGATCCAAAGAAGAAATCAAGTCACCTAGCAAGTTGAATGAGAATTCCTAAAGAAAGTTTATGAGATCAAGAAGAGTTCATTAAAAATTTGGAGCCATCATCAAGATTCAAGCATCATATCAAAGATATTCTTTCATCATGTGTGTTTTTGAGCTAACATTTGTGATGTAGGGTTTTGATTCAAGCAAGCAATTCAAGTAAATATCTATCAAGCATTGATTGGATTCAAGAGTTGCATTCAAGCTAGCCACTTCACACAAGGTTGTAAATTTCATAACAAGGGTTTGGTGAGTTTCAACATAGAAATTTTTTCATTCATTATTTCCTTCCATTATTTCATTTCATTCCAAGGTTTAATTACCAACAAAGGGGTTTGACCAAGGCAAACCCCCATTCACTAACAATCAACAAGTTTTTCCTCTATTGTATGTTTGTGTTTGCAAATTTATGTTGAAGAGTTGAAGATTATTTGAAGTGCAAAGTTGCAAAGTTACAAAGTTGCATTGCAAAGTTGTCATCTTCATGAAAGCTCACCCTAGGCCAAATCTAAATTTTTTAGGATTGGAGATTTGAGAAGAAGGAAGTGTAGACATTGAGCCTTAGGACCACATTCAGAGATTTTAGAAATTCCAAACAGGAATAAGTCACCACCTAGGGCATCTTAGTCCTCCTAAAGGTATTTTGTAGAGATTCTTTCAGATCTAGTTCTGGCACCCAAAGATTCTGCATCTGCCCCGAAAAAGAGAAGCAATACTAAGAGAACAATGAGTGTATATTAGTCCTTCATAACACTTTTTGATAACTTCATTGCATTTCCAAATTCCTTGTTACATTTCCAAACTTGCCAAGTACAGATATCCTAACTTCCTAATGCATAATTTCATCATTTTCATTGTTCATTTAGCTTGCATTATTAGGTTTTGTGAGTTGAACTTTTACTTGTCTTTTCCAAGATTTTTCTTGGTGGTGAACCCCTTTATGCTTAAAGAACCCCATCCTAGGTCTTCCTCATTGAGAATTGGCTCACCCTTTGGGGCTGATATTCAATCCAATTTGGATTTCTAGGAAATACTTGAATGACCTAAGCAGAATAGGTGGGCACTCTTCCCCATCCCTATTTTTTTTCCCATTCATTTTGATGAACTCAACATTTTAGAACATTCATTTTCTGATTTGGATCTCATTAAGGTCCTAGATCCAGGTTGCATTGCATCGCACATTAGTGAAATTGTTGAACATCTAGAATACTAAGAGGGGGGTGAATCAATATTCCATAAAACCATATTGAAATCCATTTAAACAAATGTTATCTCAATTCCGATTTAATCAAAAAGAAGGAACATAAAAAAAGCAATAGAACCATACACATGAACATGAGGATTTTTATGTGGAAACCCAATGAGGGAAAGATCACAGTGAGGGTTAACTCACAATATATTATATCGAAATATAAAATATTATGGGGTCCACTAGTAGGACTCACTTTCCTTAAAAAGGCTCACATCTTGGGTACAAAATATGGCTAACTACCAAGATACAATGATAATGGCTCATTGTCAGAAGATTGAACTGATAATCCACACCTTCAATGTGTAGGGTTCAATTCTAATGAAGGTTGGAATATGAATTACTGTCTCACACAATATTCACTCAACAAAACTAAATTGATCCATAACTAATAAAGCATTTAGGCTCATATATTCAAACACCTTTTAATCCTTTTTGAATTCACACTTACTCCACATTTAATATCCACTACCCCTCCTCTCTCTTTTTTCTCACATTCCTCAAAAATATTATATATATACAAGCATATCTTAATCATTAATTAGCTTATCCTAATTATATGAAATAATAATAATAAAAATTTCTTTGTCAGCACCATATATGAAGTTTAAGCATTTTATCCATGTAGTGCATTATACCAAGTCGGCTAACATCCATAAATCATAAATCATTTTCATAAAGTATTGCATATGTTGAGTTGACCAAGGCTAGAACATAATTCTCCAAACCAAAAAATAATCCTCAAAGAAAACACTTTCCAAATATAAGAACACATTAATTTCCCATCATAATACCAACATAGAGACTATCACCAAAATCATTGCATACGAATGTTCACCTTAATAGAATGTAGAGTCTCCCACATAGTATGCCAAGCAAGGAAAACTAGTCGAATATAGAGTTGAAATTTTTCCAAGATAGATATTTGAATGAGTCATATTAGATCTTACGGTAAATTTTGGACTCAAATACTAACACACTGATCCATCACAAGAGGGTATTACCGATAGAGAACAACATCTAGTAAACCAAGTAGACATCCTGTATAGTTATCACCATGTTGAATGACAACATAGGGAAAACAAACACAAACCATCCATACTTCATGCTCATGTTGCAAGGTTCCCAACAATCTCCCCCTTTGGCATTGATGGCAACATGCATGAAAAAAATGTTTTCCAACAACTAAATACTATAAATACTCCCCCTATCAAAATTGTTCTTCACCAAAAAAAATTTCATGTGTCTCTCTATCTCTCCATTTCTCTTTATCTCTTTATCTATGTATCTCTCGATCTCTCCCCCTTTGACATCAATGAAAAAGAAAGGGGTTTGATATATATGGATATACATCAAAATGTAACCAAAAATATATGAACACATAATTGAATTAATCAAAAGAAGAACCTATCAGACTCTCTAAGATAGAATTCCATCACACTTTACCTTCTTCCCATGAAACTTTTGCACTTATAAGACTCTTGTAAAATATTTCAATCTTAGATAAGGACTATATACCATCTGCTAAATTATTGGGACAAAGATTAATTTATAATAATTCACCAATACAACCAAGAGCACTAGAAATAGAAGTATTTCTGAGTTTAATAATGTTTCTGAGTGCCACAAGCTTCTTAATAACATTTGTCCCTTCATCATGTAGACAAAATATTTTTTCTTGAAGCCACACAATATAGGACCACCTTTGAATATCTTTATATTTTTCTAATCTGTAAGTATCTACCTAAGTGCTCATCCGAGACTCACTCATCCTTATTTCATTTCTTATATCTAGTGTACTGCCAGAGCAATCTAGGGAAAAAGAAACTAGTTCTTGTGCCTCTTCTTCACAAATTTGTACTCTCTAATTCCTTCATCACATGAATGTGTGTGTTCACACATTTTCCTTTTATATCTTCTAAATTTCCTTCATCAGAACTGATTCCAACATACACTTCAATTCCAAATATGTAGGCCTTCAAAGAGTCAATCATGCCATGAAGATTATCCATAATAGAAATAGATGAATAAAAATTAACATTGTGAATAATCTTCTTCAATTCTTCCAAAGCTCTCTGAATATTTATCCTTTCATGCTCATGTTCAAGCTCACTCCCTTCTATAGCTTATTGCTTAACAACGCTTCCTTTTCTTCCTTGTTTTGGTAATGCTACCAGAGTTACCTTCTACATTGAGATTCTTAGGGATTTCCAAAATAATTTTAGTATAATTATCAACTTCAACCTATGACACTTCATAATCCAATTCAGATATCAATACCAACCTTGATTCAACTACTTCCATGTGAGAAAAATCTGGAGGCATAAATTTTTTTATGCTACTGAAGTTCCTTCCAAAAACACTTACTAGAATCCTAGACCTTATATTCATCCTCATCTGAGATTTTCCAAAGAATGTAGCAAGGGAAGTCTCTTGTGCATCCGAACTACTAAGATTTATCATGAAATTCTTGATTTGATGGGAAATAGGCACTGGATCTAACCATTCTATCCTTCCTATTACCGGTAGCTCTCTCAAAAAGTAAAAGAGAAAGAAAACAACCAAATTTCTATATTGGAATGTATTCTACTTACTCTTCTTCATTTTATTTAAATTTTTCAAAAGGTGTATACAAAGTAATTCACACAAGTCATAATCCATACCTCTTCTAACCATATCAATAGAAGTATGTATTGTAATAGTAGAAAATTTAAGGTCATTGCTAGGGATACAAAATTTATGATCAATGACCATAGTAGCATACCTTATTACCGAATCAACAATTTACCTCAAATCAATCTCCTTCCCTTCACAATTTACACCAATAACCTCAATTATCTCTTTCTCATCCATAGCCTTCACTTTGGGAACTAGTCTAGAGGAACACAAACTAGTTACATCTCTAATAGATTCTTTGGTAATCGAATGTTCTTCATCAATCCACAAAGATTCATCATGAATTATGCTCAACACTATTCACATATACTTCTCAAACTCAAACAAGGGAACTTTCCTCCAAACATCCAATTTCTTCTTGTATACACCTAAAATTGGTCTGGAGAATCTGATTAATTAAATACAAATTATTTGATTAATTCTCCTAAATTCCTCTACTATTGAATAAATAGAAATATTTATTTATATAGTTCACATTCACATTCACATTTAAATTCTTCTATATTCTTCTATTATTTCATCTTTATTAAATAAAATAAATAAATACTTTGTTTGATTTAATTATCATTTCCCTATTGTATTCTATCACATCAAATCTTAAATTAATTAAATAAATATTAAACACTTTATTGATTAATTAACATATTCTTCTATTTTAATTTAATAAAAAACTTCTATAGTTTGTTCTATTAAATTATTTATCCCTCTTTCGCTAATTTAAATAAATCAAAAATATTTAAATAAAGGCATAAAGAATATTCCTCTATATTTCCTCAAAACCAAATTAGATATCCTATGTCTAATTTATGTCAAAATTAATTGATTCAAACTTCACGGGAAGATTTGGAGATAAATTGGAAATTTGATCTCTCAATCCTCTTCCGTCAATCCTTCCTATCTTCTTGCCTGGTGTTTTCATGGGTAGAGACAATTCCCAAAAGCTTCTCAATCTCCTCCATCTCTCACCGTTCAATCCTCCAGATTGAATCCAAGCCTCTACTTTGCTACCCCTCTACAAAGCTACTGTTGAGAAATCTATAAATATAACTTCATTCAACAAAGAAAGGATCTAGATAATTCAAGTTTATGCAATCTTACTCGATAGGAAATCATCAAGCATCAAGCAATTCAAGTATCCAACATTTTAGAACTCATATCATTGCTGCCTCCTGTAGCTTCATCCATCAATTTTCATGTCAATTCATGTTACAGTAGTTTCTTTTATCATTTAGCATTATCATATAGCTTCACATCATTGCATCAGCATCATTCCATTCTTTAGATTGGCATTTTAACAATTATAGTGTTTTATTTAAATCTGAGAGCACAATAGCTTAATAAATCTTTAAATATAGGAGACAATGAGACACTTTCAGTAGATTATTTTATTAATCTTTGATACAATGTTTCATTAAGAAGTTTTTCTACTCTTACATATTTCACACTTACAATTTGGTGCCCACCATGGGGCATTAACCCCATAATTTTCAAAAAAATTCTGAAAAGTGTCGCTCAAGTTTCTAGCATGTTCTGTTTCAGCGCTTCCATAAAAAACTGTAGCACTTTCGTCAAAAACTATAGCGCATCTGAGGAAAACTATGGTGCTTTCGTGCTCTATTTTGGCGATTCCTTGAAACTATAGTGCATCTGCTAAATATTTTAGCGCTTCTACTATAGCACTTCCATGAACTATTTTGGCACATTGGTCAGCCATCTCTAGTATAGCTGATATAGCGCTTCCATGAACAACTTTGGCGCTTCGGATCTCTGTTTCAGGGCTTTCAGTTTTAGCACATCTGGTAAATACTATAGCGCTTTCATTGACTATTTTAGCACTTTTGTAATTTTTTTTATCTGGATCTGACGTGACTGCGGCCAGAATTTTATTTTGATACATTTGGACTAAAATGAACCAATCCTAGGATAGTCATTTGGTTTAAAATGTATCAATCCTAGGGTAGCCATTTTTATTTAAAATTTATCAATCCTAGGGTAGCCATCACACTTTTTCTATATCAGTTAAAATGGACACCATGATTTTTGTGAAGAAAAATCTTCACATAGATTAGCAAAAATTGTCTTTTGGGCTTAAAACGAATCATTTATCTACTATTCTTGTATGGTGAATAGGCTTATGCTCTCCCCTTAACTGGGTGATCAAAGTGCCAGAATCATCCTTCATTTTCATGCAAATTTATGATTTTTTTAAAACCTTTAGAAGGCTCGTCGTAGTGGGAAAAAGTACTCACCCTACGGGAACAACCTAAGTGGGAATGCCTAAAGTGAAGGATTCCAACCCACTCTAATCAAAATGAAAGTTGATGAAAGTCCAACATGATGGTAGTGTGCAAGATAACCATCCCCAAAATATTTTTTCTAAAGATTGGGCGGTCTCCTGAGGGAGTTTATCATTTGTCGCACTGTATAGAAAACCTATCTAAAAACCATACCATAGTATCCAGCCGAGTCAGTAACCAGAAACTGTAATACTCATGGTGCAAGGGGAGGGAAGAATCTACCCCCAAGACACTCACCATATAATTTCCAAGGACCGTTTTCTCAGAGGATGAGAAATCCAACTTTGAGTACACACTTGGAAATGACAAAAACATGGGCACCCTCTAGGGGGTGACATGACTATGTGAGTCAATGTAATTTTAAGATGTGGGTTGTTGAGTATAACAATGACCTTTTTGACTTTAAGAGTGAGTCTATCTGAAAGTATATATTTGTCAAAACAAACCAGTGGAAATCAATAGGGACCATTCGTGGATCTTGAATATACACTATTTGTTCAGATTCTAAAACAATTATTCTACAATTTTTTTGCTATGTTTTCAAAAATCATTAAAAATCAGATAAAAGATCATCCAGAAAATAGAAAAACAAATTAGGTTAGAAAAATTCATGATTTGAGAGTGGAAATCAACCAAGTTTGTCAAGAAAATCATCAAAGTCAAGAAACCCAAGAGACCTCTTGGTTATCAAAATATTTTGAGAAAAAGGCGTTTCTTATATCAAAGTCAAAAGATCTTGTTACAACACAGAACCTTCATTCATAGGTATCACTATTTTGCTAGAGGTCATACTATTGATTACGTCATAGAACTTCTTTATTCATGAGCTTTCTTCCAAAGGAGAGCCCTCACACAATATCTTAATCATAGTCAACACATACATCAATCCTACATCCCACAATCAATGATAGAATATGCCACAAGGCCAAGTCAAATTTTGCAATAAAGAGTCTTAAACATCAACCCTCTGTTTTAGCACTCTAGAAATTTGTTTCAGCGCTTTAAGACTCTATTATAGCGCTTCCAAGAACTGTTTCAGCACTTCCGAGCACTGTTATAGCGCTTCCGAGCACTGTTTCAATGCTTGCAAGCACTGTTTCAATGCTTGCAAGCACTGTTTCAGTGCTTCCGAGCACTGTTTGAGCGCATCCATAAAGATAGTGCTTCCATCATTTTTTTCAGTGCTTTTGAACTCTGTTTTAGCACTTCTGCGAAATAGCGCTTCCAAAACCTATTTTAGTGCTCCTGAACTCTATTTTAGCACTTTCAAAACAAAGAGTTCCAAAACATATCAGTTAGTTTGTTTGTCATTTAAACATAGATTTTTATCAAAACATAAGTATCTTTTTAATAGAGTCATTGTCTAGAAACCAAAATCAGATAGGTTCCTACAAGTTTCCAGTCTTTTCAACTAAAACGTAGATCTTGCAAATCATAAAGTGTCAAATAAAAAACATCGACTATTATGCTAAAGTTTAATTATCAAGATATTATCATCCTATTATCATGAAACAAAGGATATTAAACAAAATTTTAACCTAGTCTTATCAATAATATATATCATCTTATTTGATTTTTTTAAAAATTCACTTGAAATTTTCCAACATAGAAGATCAAATTTTTATAGAAAGAACAAAAAAATTGTATGCCAATCTTCACCAGGTTACAAAAACAAAGGCTCTTAGAAAAGGAACTTGAAACATCAAATAAAGTGGCAGAAGAAAATCCATGGAATAGTCTACATCAAAGTGACAAAAATGAAATAACTGCAGAAGACATACAAACAGCCCAATAGGATCCAAAATACCATAAATTCATGGAAAAAAGCTTAAAGCAGGACATGGAGAAATACCTCTTAATGCTGGTTGAATCAGGTCCTAAGCTTCCCAAAGACTTTGATGTAAATCACCTAAGAGAAGCACCTAGAACAAGTGAAACAAAAATACCGCAACCCACACAAGGTGTAGATCTGGTTATTCCTTAACAACCCAAATGCAGATCTTACAACAACAAATAGAAGACATGACAAAAGGAAACACCAAAAGGTATGCAGTACAGGAAATTTGTCCTTATCATTTTGACTCAATAGTCAACATGATACCTTTTCCTCAACATTGTGAATTCCCCAAGTATGACAAATACAATGGAAAGACAGACCCAATCGATCATATTCAGGAATTCAAGACCATGAGCCTAGAATTTTGTCAAGAGGAAACTTACCTGATGAGATTATTCCCAAGAAACTTGGGAGGTTCGTGTATGGAATGGTTTTCCAAATTACAACCAGGAATACAAACCTTTGAAGATCTCATCAATAGGTTCATCTCCCAATATTCTTTTAACATCCAACACAATGTCACGATAAAGGATCTTTATAACATGAAACAAAACAAAGGGGAGACATTCTTGTCCTTTTTACAAATATGGCGACCACTATTTGCTAGGGGTAAGTGCACCAATCTATGACACAATTTCGGTGCCAAATTGCAAAAAAACTCGTAATAGGACATATTACACTCGCCAAATTTGGAGATCGCCAAGGCTTTGTGATACCGAGCCTATTTGATGAGCGCCAAATTTGGCGTGTGCCAAATGGCTTGAATTTTTCAATGAGTGAACAAGTGTGAGTTCGCTTTCTTTTTGCAATGAATTTTGGAATGCATTTTCTAAACTCTTTTATTTTCACTTTCTCTTCCAGGGGAACTATATACATGAAATAAACATTTAAGTATAAGTTGACATTTACATATGGAAATTTACCTTCTTATACTTTATGTTATATTACATGTATATAGGCAGGATGCTTGAGAGTGGTTTCAGATCTCTAGGAATTATCATGCAAATTCTAGTTTTTTGAAGATCTTAAAAATTTCAGACTTAGTCAAATTTCAATAATCAACAATTCAAATTTTAGTAATCAGGAGGTCAAATTTTAGTAGTCAACAAGTTGTATCATATTTCTCTCTCCTTCTCTCTACTCTCTATCTCTCCACTCCCTCTCTCTCTCTCTCCCTTCCTCTCTCTCCCACACACCCCTCTATCTCCTCCCTTCATCTGCCTCCCTCCCTCCCCTCTCTACTTCTCTCCATCTCTTCTCTCTCTACATATCCTTCCCTCTCTACTTATCTTTATCTCCCCTCTCTCTCTCTTTACCTACCTCTCCCTCCATCACTTTGTATCTCACTTATGTCTCCATCCCTACCTCTTTCCCTCTCTACTCTATATCTCTCCTCTCCCTCCCACTACCTACATCTCTCTCTCACTTTTTATCCCTCTCTTCCCCCTCTTTCTCTCTAACTCTCTCCTCTCTATCTCATAATTCTCTCTCCCTCCCTCTTACTCTCTCCTCTTTATCTCACCACTCTCTCTATCTCTCTTTCTCTCACACAAACCTATATCTTCCTTGATAACACTCCCTCCCTCCCTCCTTCCCTCTCTACTTATCTCTATCTTTCCTCTCCCTCCCTCTCTCGACCTCACCCTCCCTCCCCTTATTTTTCTCTCCCCTCCCAATATGTCTCACTATTGTCTCTCCCTCCCTCCCCCTCTTTCTCTCTCAATTTATCTTTTTTCTCTATCTCACCATTCTCTCTCTGACTCTCTCACACACCTCTATCTCCCTACCTCTCCCTCCCTACCTCCCCTCTCTACTCTTTATCTCTCCTCTCTCTTTCCCTCTCTATACATACCTCTCCCTCCATGACTCTCTATCGAACTTATGCCTCCTGCCCTACCTATTTCCCTCTCTACTCTCTATCTCTCCTTTCCCTTCCTCTACCTACCTCTCTCTCTATCTCTCCATCCCTCTCTTTCTCTCTCACTCTCTCCTCTCTATCTCACCATTACCTCTATCCCTACCTATCACCCCCTCCTCTCTAAATCACCATTCCCTCTCTCCCACTTTCCTTGCTTCCCTCTCACTCCCTCCTTTCTAAATCACCATTCTCTCTATCCCACTTTCCCTCATTCCCTCTCTATGTCTCACTTATCCCTTTCTACCTCTCACTCCCTCCAACCTCCCTCTCTCTCTTTATCTCTATTTCTCATTCTCTCCTTACCTCTCTACTCTCTATCTCACCACTCTCTCCATCTCACTCTCCCTCCTTACCTCTCTACTCTACATCTCACCACTCTCTCCATCTCACTCTCCCTCCTATCCATCCCTCTCTCCTTCCCTCTCCACCTACCTCTCCCTCCACTACCTATCACTCTCTCCCTCACCCCTCTTTCTCTCTTACTCTCTCCTTCCCTCTCTACTCTCTATCTCTCTCCCCTTCCCTCTCTAATCTCTTTCTCTCTCTCCCCCTTCCTCTGTCCCCTCATTTTATCTCCTCTCACTCTCTCTCCCTCTCACACACACTCACCTTTATCTCATCCTTTACTCTCCCACCATCCCTCCACTCTCTCTATCTATCATCTCTCTCTATATCTCCTTCCCTCTCTATTTATCTTTATCTCCCCTCTCCCTCTCTTTACCAACCTCTCCCTCCATCACTCTATATCTCAACTATGTCTCCTCCCTACATTTCTCTCTCTCTCTCTCTCTCTCTCTCTCTCTCTCTCTCTCTCTCTCTCTCTCTCTCTCTCTCTCTCTCTCTCTCTCTCTCTCTCTCTCTCTCTCTCTTGCACACACACAAACCTCTATCTCCTCCCTAACTGTCCCTCCCTCCCCTCTCTACTTCTCTCTATCTCTCCTCTCTCTACATCTCCTCCCCTCTCTACCTATATTTATCTCACCTATCCCTTTGTTTACCTACCTCTCCCTTCATCACTCTATATCTCACCTATATTTCCCTACGCACCTAGGGTTGAGGTATTAAGGGTCAAGGGTTGAGAATTTAGGGTTGAGGGTTTAATGTATAGGGTAGAAGAGGAGGGTTGAGGAGGGTGAGGGTGAGGGTGGGAGAGGGCAGAGGGTTTAAGGGTCAAGGGATTAAGGGTTGAGGGTTGAGGGATTAGGGTAGAGAGTTTACTTGGGTTTAAGGGTTTAAGGGTTGAGGGTAGAGGGTTGGTGGTAGAGGGTATTGGGTTTAGGGTAGATTTTATCGGGGTGAGGGTTGAGTTTTTAAGGGTTTAAGGGTTGAGGGTACAGGGTTGAGGGATTGAGGTAGATATGGAGGGAAGGACAGTGGGAGAGATGGAGGGAGAAGTGAGATAGAGAGATAGAGAGAAGAGGAGAGAGGGATAAAGGTATATGAGGGTTGAGAATTGAGGGTATAGGATTGATGGTTTAGGGTATTAGGTTGAGGGTATAGGGTATAGGGTATAGGGTATAGGGTATAGGGTACAAGGTTGAGGGTAGAGGGTAGAATTTTTAAGGGTTTAGGGTTTAGGGTTGAGGGTAGAGGGTTTAGGGTATAGGTTTAAGGGTATATGGTTGAAGGATTAGGGTTGAAGGGCTAATGTATAAGGTAGAGGGTTTAGGGTTTAAGGGTTGAGGATTAAGGTATTAAGGGTTGAGGGTTGAGGGTTGAAAATTGAGGGTTAAGGGTTTAATGCATAGGGTAGATGGTAGAGGGTTTAAGGGTTTAGGGTTTAAGGGTTGAGGGTCAAGAGTTTAAGTTTGAGGGTAGAGGATTGAGGGTATAGGGTTGATGGATTAGGGTTTAGGGTCAAACATATAGGGTACAAGGTATAGAGGTTGAGGTTTTAGGGTTAAGGGTCTAGGATTGCAAGTAGAGGGTTGAGGGTTTAAGGGTTAAGGGTTGAGGGATTAGGGTAGAGAGTTTAATTGGGTTTAAGGGTTTAAGGGTTGAGGGATTAGGGTTGAGGGTATTGTGTTGAGGGTAGAGGGTAGAGGGTTTAAGGGTTTATGATTTAAGGGTTGAGGGTTGAGGGTTTAGGGTATAGGGTTGAGTGTTTAAGGTTTTAAGGGTTGAGGGTAGAGGGTTGAGGGATTAGGGAAGAGAAGGTGGGATGGATGGAGGGATAGATGGAAGGAGAAGTGAGATAGAGATAAGGAGAGAAGAGGAGGGAGGGAAAAATATATATGAGGGTTGAGGATCCAATGTATAGGGTAGATGGTTGAGAATTGAGGGTATAGGGTTGAGGACCTATAGGGTTGATGGTTTAGGGTATTGGGTTGAGGGTATAGGGTTTAAGGGATATGGGAGAGAGATAGATGGATTGAGTGAGTGAGAGAGGGAGAGGAGATAAGATGGAGAGACTTGAAAGAGAGACAAAGGGAGGGAGTGGGATAGAGACAAAGGGAGGGAGGGTTAAGGGTTGAGGGTAGAGGGTTTAATGGTTTAGGGTTTAAGGGTTAAGGGTTAAGGGTAGAGGGGAGAGAGAAAGAGGGAGTGAGTGAGTGTGGGTGTGTGAGAGAGAGAGACCTAAGAGAGGGAGAGGGGGAGATGGATTAGGAGGGAGAGTATTGAGAGAGAGAGAGGGAGGGAGGGAGTGGGAGAGAGATAGAGGGTAGAGGGTAGAGGGTTTAAGGGTTTAGGGTGTAGGGTTTAGGGTTTAGGGTTAAGGGTAGAGGGGAGAGAGATAGAGGGAGTGATTGAGTGAGTGAGAGAAAGAGAGACCTGAGAGAGGATGAGGGGTTAGGAGGGAGAGTCTTGAGAGAGAGAGGGAGGGAGTGAGAGAGATAGAGGGTAGAGGGTTTAATGGTTAAGGGTAGAGGGCTAAGGGTATAGGGGAGAGACATAGAAGGAGTGAGTGAGTGAGAGAGACTTGAGAGAGGGAGAGGGGGTAAGAGGGAGAGAATTGAGAGAGAGAGAGGGAGAGGGAGTGGGAGAGAGATAAAGGGTAGAGGGTTTTAAGTGTTTAGGGTTTAAAGGTTAAGGGTAGAGAGGAGAGAGAGAGAGAGGTGATAGAGAGAGAAGTAGAGAGGGAAAGAAGGTGGAGATATTGAGAGAGAGGAGGCAAGGAGGGAGAGAGAAATAGGTAGAGAGATGCAGATATGAAAGCAAAGATAGAGGGAGAGGTAGGGATGGAGAGAGCGGTGAGACAAAAACAAAGAGAGGTCTAGGTAGATAAAGGGGGGAGGAGATAAAGAGAATTAGAGGGTAGAGTTAATGGTATAGGATAGAGTGTTTAAGGGTTTAACAATTAAGGGTTTAGGGTTTAGAGTTAAGGGTAAAGGAGAGAGCGAGAGGGAGTTAGTGAGAGAGAAAGGGAGGGAGTGGAAAAAAGATAGAGGGTAGAGGGTTAAGAGTTAAGGGTATAGGGTAGAGGGTAGAGGGTAGAGGGTTAAGGGTAGAGGGGAGAGAGATAGAAGGAGTGTGTGAGTGAGAGAGAGACCTCAAAGAGGGAGAGGGTGTAGGAGGGAGATACTTGAGAGAGAGGGAGGGAGGGAGGTAGTTGGAGACAAATAGAGGGTAAAGGGTAGAGGGTAGAGGGTTTAAGGGTTGAGGGTTTAGGGTTAAGGATGAAGGGGAGATAGATAGAGGGAGTGAGTGAGAGAGAGAGACCTGAGAGAGGGAGAGGGAGTGTTAGAACTAAAAATTTCCATTCAAAACCCTAAAGTTTTTTTTTTCATTTATGCCTTATATTTTCACTATCTTTCCCATAAAATCCATTAACCACCTTCTATACTTTATCCCCCATTTATTTTCCTTATATTTCATTACCTTCTCATGAAAAAATTAACTTTACCTCTATTCAAAAGGGCCAAAATTAACTTATCTTTCACTATAGTCATATTCATTTCCTTTAAATGGTTTTACCACTTTACCGTGGCCTCCCATAAAGGGGCATGTGGTATGGCGGTAGTGGTTAGCAGCCAGGCATAAAGTGCTTACCGTGCCACCACACGCAATCAAGTCATACACCATAATAGCACGGTAAATAGTCAAGCACTTGGCAAAGACATGACATCAACAACGAAGCAGCGGTTAGAAGTAGCCATCGGGGTACCACACGTAGTTAAACCATAGACCATGATGACCATAGTAATGGTTGGAAGAAGGCAAAGAAGAAGCCACCGTGGTACTACGAACGGTCTCCTAGTAGACCACAATGATCATTGTGGATTGTTTGTAAGCGATGAAGGGAGCAGCCAAAGAGGTTACCGTGACACCACAGGGGGCTCCAATGATGTTTGTGGTAGTGCGGTAAACTGTTAGCATTCAGCGACACGGTTACCATGATACTACAACCAGTCAAAATGATGACCGCGGTAGAGTGGTAATAGTATCAAATGGCTACATGGGAATAAAATATATAAGGAGCGGATAAAATTGAAATAAAGGAGGGAAAGGATGTGAAAGGAAAATCAAAGCAAAGTTATAGTTAAGAATATTTAATTTGCCAAAAGGAAATCTGATTAAATATTTTAATTCTCTGTCATAAAATTCAAACAATTGTAACAAAAAGTGAAGGGTCACGACCCTTGGGTATGTAATGTGTATATATTTTAGAAAGTCAGTAAAAGAAGGAGTAGATAGAGAGGTAGTAGTTAGATTGTAGGAGGGAGATTTTCCCGAGAGGGGAATGGGATGGAAATAATGTACAAAATTTTCTTGAAGCAGAAACAATGAAGACTAATTTTTTAAAATTGTGAAATTTCTCTTTGGTATTCAGTTGTTGTGTTGCATCAATTTATACTCTTTATTTTGGTTGTATCCAACTTGAGGTCCTTTAATTATTAAAATCAGCATATCAAGCATATTCCCTGATTTATCAAAATATATTCCATTTTGTGTGATTTGATTAATTGGTGTCTGCAATTTAGAATTAAATTCTCTTAATAAATCATAGTGGTTTCAAGATTTATTTTGGATTGTTGAAGTAGAACCTGATAAAGAAACATTCCAGCATTGTTTATCCAAGTCATAGACTTAGTAATGTTTTATGCCAGCCATAGAATTTTTAGAGTGCCTAACAACTAGAGTTAAGCCAATAAGAGGAAACACATATCTTTTTGACTCCATTGCCCATGTGGATAGAAGGAACTGATCTGCCACAACCCAGAGATACAAATCCATATCAAAAAAATTATTCAAAAAACCTTTCATTTGTGCAGTAGGAGTAGGAGTAGGTGTAGTAATTTTATCTGTACATTTCCCTTTGCCATTGTGGATAGATTGATCAACTAGGAAACACATCTTAAATCTGCAACATACACATAGGTGCACCCGCCTAGGTCTTGCAGAGCCTGAAGAGCAAAAGGTACAATTTCATCAATTGGCCTTGTTAGTTGGCCAAAAGCATTGTGAGAGCTTGGCAACCTCTCGTGGTTCAAACCTGCATTTTTGAGACCCAACAAATTGGCAATTCCATTGGGGAGTTACTCAAAAACATTTCCATCCTTTCCATTTATAGAGTCAACAAAGATTTCACATTTTGTTTGGAGATTCTGCTAGGGGCAAACAAAGAAATACCATAATCTATTTGATTTTCCTACTTTTGGAAAATTAGGTGGCAACATTGTTTTGATTTGATATATAATGCATAAATATTGTGGAGCAGTAACATTTTGTCAAGATGGCAGAAGAACAAAGAAGACACCGAACAATGAAAGAACTAGAAGAAATGAAACAACAAGTGTTATACCAGAAACAAACAAAATACAATTGAGACAACAAATATTGCAATTGGGACTTGAATTCGACAATGAAGGTAATATGTGTTATTCATAGCAGAACACTTATACACCACAGCCATTACCTCAAATGAATCATCTTCCATTTCCTGAAAAAAGATCAATGATCTACCAAAACCCATATGGCCCTCCAAATTTTGTTTCAATTATCAATAAACCATTTAACTTTAGTAATTTCCAAGGCTACCCAAATCCTTACCCCTACGATGAGACAGAACTGCTAATGCATATCCTTAAATTTCATGGAGAATTGAATGAATCAGCTTATGAGCATATGGAACGATTCTGGGATGTCATTGTCAAATTTCAAGTTTATCCAGAGGATGTCATTATGAAATGTTTTTCAAGATCTATGAGGGATAGTGCAAGGGAATGGTTTAAAAATTTTCCTATGCAAAGTATATCTTCATGGGAAGATTTGAAAGAAATATTCTTGAGCCAGTATGAGGAAAAAGATGATGATCAAGAAGAAGATGATGATATACATACTCAAAGCCAAGACTCCATTACAGAATCGGAATGTGGAGTTTCCCCCTTCGATTTATTTTTTGATATAAGGAGATATAAGGGAGAATCTGTGAGATCTTTATACAGTAGGATGACAGATGTTTGTATGCAATTACCTCCTCCTTGTAGGCCTACAAAGCCCCTATTTTTTGCATAAGTTCTAAGAGCATCAGAGCTTGAATCAACTTATTGGCCAAGATCATTAAAGTAGCGTGCTTTGGATGCAACAAATAAATTTATTGATTCCATGTTTGGGACAATGTACATGGATACTATCAACAATGAATCTAATAGTGATATCATGAATGATCAAATAATGCATCCAATGGAGGATAAATGTGTAGTTGAGATTTCCAATGATAATTGTTCAGATTTGGAAGATGGTGATGATATGGGTGGTCAATCATACATATTGGATGAGGAATACGATGATGAAGATGTTCTTGAAGATACACTTCATAAGGAATATATTGGTGATAAAGCAAGCAAAGGTGAACAAATGGTGCCCTCATTCTCAGACCAACACCATGATGACACAATTGATGATGAGGAAGAATTCATGAGAGAAAGCTTTTATGAGGGCCAATATGATGAAAATATAGAAGAGGTCAATAAAGATTCAAATCCACTTGATAAAGAACACATGACATATCAATCTATGGTAGATAAACATGAGGACATGATTGATAAATAAAAATATTGCACACTTGAAGGTGGTTTTGAAAAAAATTCAAAACCATTGTGTGATCAAATAATAAAAGGATTAGAAATGACACCTTGCCAAGGTGTGCCTCAGAATAATTTCTTTGTGTTTTTGAAACCACTCCATGATGAGGATAAAACGTTCTCAAATGAAGACGAGAGTATATTAGCATGTGAAGAGAATAACTATGGTGATGTTGGAAATTGCTATGTTGATGAATTGGAAGTTGAAAGAAAAGTGAATTGTGTATCATGCCACAATGAAGAAAAGTTTGAGGACAACCACATGAATCTTGATTCACAATAGGGAAATATTTTTAGTTCTTGTGAAGACCAAGAGGTTGGAGACATGGTAGAAGATATGGGAGCAGAGGCCTGTTCACTCAGTAGTGAGGAAGTTTAAGATTTGTTAACACTTGAATACTAGAGATGTGCACTTAAAGATGAGTCCACAGTTTTGGCTCCAACCTACATTTTTTTTGACAGTGAAAGTAACAATTCATGTGATCCCATGTGCATCTATCATAGTGATGAGGATTTCTTTGAAGCTGATCAAAATTTTGTTTGTGTCCAAAAGGAGGTATGTGATTTAAATAATTTTTTCCTACGAAAGAAAGATATTGGTTTACATGTAATTGATGATGAGTGCCCAACATTTGTTGATTCAAATATGTATGAGGATGACTGTATGAATCAATAGTGTGTGTCAGTGCCAATTGGTGATAGGAAAGAAATGGAAAGTGATTTGATTGTTTCAAAAAATATTGATGAGATATAATTTCTTGGTTGCCATAAGGAATATTCAGATTTTCAGGGCCCAGTGCAGTTGCAGGCACATTCAACAACATATGACAGTGATCATGCCGATGAATGTTTTGTTGAATGTGGATACACTTTGTATGCTGAGGGTGGTGAATATTTTCCATGTGATAATGAGAATGATGAAATGTAGAGTGGTGAAATGAATATGAATCAGGCTGAATAAAATGCTTTTTTGAAGGCTTTTAATGAAAATGCATGTTGCAGGACAGGTGGAATGGACAATTTCAAGAAAGGTTTGGTGAGCTCAAAATAGAATAAGGTCTATGACAGAGGAAAATGCAGGTTTTTCTTTTGGGTGGCCTGGGGCCATCCTTTATGGTTTAAATTTTGGAACCATGGTAGGTAAAGAGGATTTGGGATTGCCAGTGCATGGAAAATTCTTAACAAACATCTTTAATCATTCACTTCCATGCACAATAATTTTTGAGGATATGAGTTTTCCAGTACATAGACACTCTCAGAGGGTCCCTTGTTGAAAAAATATTTTTTCCATGTACAGTAGTTTAGGATCCTTTTCATTCCCTCCATTCACTCCATTTTCATGTCCTTCACTTTTCATTCCCTTCATCTGCCATGGCTTTCATTTTTCATATCTTTTGCTCGGTCTGCTCTACCAAAGATATTATGGATTGTTGCAGTGATTTGCAAAATCACTCATCCCCAACATGAGCCACTGTTAGAACTAAAAATTTCCATTCAAAACCCTAAGGTTTTTTTTTATTTATGCCTTATATTTTCAGTATCTTTCCCATAAAAGTCATTAACCGCCTTCTATATTTTATCCCCCATTTATTTTCCTTATATTTCGTTACCTTCTCATGAAAAAATTAACTTTACCTCCATTCAAAAGGGCCAAAATTGACTTATCTTTCACTATGGTCATATTCATTTCCTTTAAATGGCTTTACCAGTTTACTGTGGCCTCCCACAAAGGGGCCTATAGTATGGCGGTAGCTGTTAGCAGGTAGGCATAAAGTGCTTACCGCACCACCGCACACAGTCAAGCCATACACCATGGTAGCATGGTAAAAAATCAAGCGCTCGGCAAAGACAGGCAGTCAACAATGAAGCAGTAGTAGGAAGTAGCCATCGTTGTCCCACACATGGTTAAACCATAGACCATGGTCACCGCGGTAATGGTTGGAGGATGGTGAAGAAGAAGACACTGTGGTACCGCAGACGATCTCCTAGTAAACCATGGTGATCGCGGTGGATGGTTTGTAAACGATGAAGGGAGCAGCCAAAGAGGTTACCGTGGTACCACGGGGGGCTCCAATGAAGACCGTGGTAGCGCAGTAAACTGTTAGCATTCAGCAATGTGATTACCATGATACCGTAGCCAGTCAAAATGATGACCGCGGTAGAGCAGTAAAAATATCAAATGGTCGCATGGAAATAAAATATATAAGGAGTGGATAAAATTGAAATAAAGGCGGGAAAGGATATGAAAGGAAAATGAAAGAAATTTATAGTTAAGAATATCAAATTTTCTGAAAGGCAATCTAATTAAATATTTTAAATCTCTATCATAAAATTTGAACAGTTGTAACAAAAAGTGAAGGGTCACGACCCTTGGGTATGTAATGTTATATATTTCAGAAAATCAGTAAAAGGAGTAGATAGAGAGGCAGTAGTTAGACTGTAGGAGGGAGATTTTCTTGAGAGGGGACGTCGATGGAAATAATGTACAGAATTTTCTTGAAGCATAAACAATGAAGACTAATGTTTTAAAATGGTGAATTTCTCTTTGGTGTTCAATTGTTGTGTTGCATCAATTTATACTCTTTATTTTGTATGTATCCAACTTGAGGTCTTTTAATTATTTAAATTAGCATATCAAGCATATTCCTTGATTTATCATAATATATTCCATTTTGTGTGATTTGATTAATTGGTGTCTGCAAGTCAGAATTAAATTCTCTTAATAAATCATAGTGGTTTTAAGATTTCTTTTGGATTGTTGCAGTAGAACCTGATAAAGGAACATTCTAGCACTGTTTATGCAAGTCATAGACTTAGTAATTTTTTATGCTAGCCATAGAATTTTCAGAGTGCCTAACAACTAGAGTTAAGCCAATAAGAGGAAACACATATATTTTTGACTCCATTGCCCATGTGGATAGAAGGCATTGATCTGCCACAACCCAGAGATACAAATCCATATCAAACAAGTTATTCAAAAAACCTTTCATTTGTGCAGTAGGAGTAGGAGTAGGTGTAGTAATTTTATCTGTCCATTTCCCTTTGCCATTATGGATAGATTGATCAACAAGGAAACACATCTTAAATCTGCAACATACACATAGGTGCACCCGCCTAGGTTTTGTAGAGCCTGAAGAGAGGAAGGTACAATTGCATCAATTGGCCTTGTTAGTTGGCCAAAAGCATTGTGAGAGCTTGGCAACCTCTCATGGTTCAAACCTATGTTTTTGAGACCCAACAAGTGATAGGAGGGAGAGACTTGAGAGAGAGAGGGGGGGATTTGGAGAGAGATAGAGGGTAGAGGGTAGAGGGTAGATTTTTTAAGGGTTTATGGTTTATGATTTATGGGTTAAGGGTTAAGGATATAGTGTAGAGAGATAGAGGGAGTGAGAGAGAGAGAGAGGGAGGGAGTGGGAGAGAGATAGAGGGTAGAGGGTTAAGGGTTAAGGGTAGAAGGGAGAGATAAGACTGAGTGAGAGAGAGAGAGAGACATGGTAGAGGGAGAGGGGGTAGGAGGGAGAGACTTGATAGAGAGAGAGAGGGAGGGAGCGATTGGGAGACAAATATATGGTAGAGGGTTAAGGGTATATTATATATTGATTAAGGGTTTAGGGTTTAAGGGATAAGGGTTTAGGGTTTAGGGTTTAGGGTTAAGGGTAGAGGGGAGAGAGATAGAGGGAGTGAGTGAGTGAGAGAGAGACCTAAGAGAGAGAGAGAGAGTCTATATATCTGTCTCCCTCTCTACCCTCTCTTGGCTTCATTCACTCTATCTCCCCACCTCCTTAACTCCTAAAACCCTAAACCCCTTAATGCTTAAATCTCTTAAACATTGTAGAACTCTTAAAATTCTATTAATTTCCCAATTTTAATCCATCCCCTCTTTTATTCCCACTCCTCACTCTCTCCCAAGTCTCTCTCTCCTACTGCCTCTCCCTCTCTCAGGTCTCTCTCACTCACTCACTCCCTCTATATTTCTCCCCTCTGCCCTTAACCCTTAATCCT